>JBBPCX010069172.1:0-11561 GCA_037974365.1 Hydrocynus forskahlii
AGGAGCAGTAGAGACACAAATGGAAATACAAAAGGATGCAAAAAGTGAGTTTTGCATAATATGTCCCCTTTAAAAAATCTTCATACAGCGATCACATACAGCCAATGGGGTGTACAAATGTAGCACAACACAAGTTAATGGTGAACTGCAAAAATGTTAAACTCTTATTACTACTTTCTGTTTGAAAGTGCCACAAAAGTTGTGACAAAATATTGGGAAGCGAGCTTGCTAAATCGGATCCTGGCCAGAAATCAGCTCTCTCCTCCATTCAAAGCTCTAGTGAGCCCTGGTGAGCCGGACTGACTCACACTGTAGTCTCGGATACAATGGATGTTATATGACTGACTCACCCATTCGAGATTAGAGCAGGCCTCAGATCTGTGAGCCTCATGCTTTTTATAGGGGCCCAATAGACTGTTGACACACAATATTACAACAGTGATTCAACATCTCAATATTCAGCAAAAGTGCTTAAAGGTCTGCTCGAGCATGTGTGATTATAAGCTTATTATGAGTATCCTCTGCCATGTATTGCTCACTCGTGCGGAATACTAAGCCAGGCTACAGGGGCTAAGCTGTGAACTTATAGACTTCAGTATATTCAACAAAGTTTCTATCTATCCATCTATCATCCATCTATCTAGACAGGTGTTGTTACGGGCTAAATAATAGTGGGTTGATATTTTTGCAGTCAAGGGTTCCTCATGTTTGCTAATAAAATATAAATGCCATAAAAAGGGTGGAGTGTGTTGTGATTCAGCAGGGGTTCATGCAGATTTATTTACAAAGGTGCAGAATTCTTTTCAATCAAATATGCAATGATACAGCCACCACCAGAAATACATCATTTTTATTGATTTAGGAACCATGAACCAATATCTAATACTTTAAATGTACAAATCTATTGATGCAGATACACAAACATTTATAGAAACTGGGACGACCTGAATTAGTGTCACAAAGCTTTGGTTTCTGGAGTGCTACAAATGCAGGAAATTGCAGAAGACAGAGCAGAAATGCCGATCCTCACCCATATGCTCTGCTCAAGAAACATGTAATCAAGTATCAGTTTGAAATATCTTTCTACTCTAAGCATCTGTCTAATGCCGATCAAATTATTTTTTTATGCACAACCTACCAAAACCAGTTCCGTCATATTGAGACTTAAATGTATTATAGCTCATCCTATTAAGCTCATGATGACCTTTTCCAGCTCCAGCAGCAGCAGCAGCACATTAATTAGCCTGCAGGCTTCCTCCCCCCGCTGCACTCTCAGAATATTAAAGTGTATGACAGGTATGTGTATATGTGTGTTTGTGTGTGTGTGTGTGTGTGTGTGTGTGTGTGTGTGTGTGTGTATGTGTAAAAATGTGTCTTTGCTTGCCATATCTACACCCCACTACTCACATGCTGTAATAGTGTATGAACAAAACAAAGCGGCACCATCTGGGAGCTCTGCAAATGAGAACTACAAAAAAGAGCACAGTGGATACTCAGGATTATTGGCTTATCAATAATCTTTTTAACATTAATTAATTTATTTTGAGAGTTGGAATCTTGTGGAATTGTTGAGATTCTGTTATCAGGTACTGAATCTCTTGACGCTTTTATGGTATATTGCCTGGCTGAAAACTTCACGTCATGCATAAAAGATGGCTTATCTTGACTGATTCCAGGGTTATGGTCAAGCTGACTAATCCCCCGCCAAGGGTAATCACATTCGTACTGCATTAATATGATATTGATGGACATTGGCTTTGGAGATTAGAATGCGGGCATGCAGGGACACGGGGTGTCGATCATTTGTATCCGTCCTACTTAAATGAAGGTTTGTATCACTTTGCGTCAGCTAGACACAAAACATGTTTGTTTTACTAAATTTAGATCCAGCTCTACATGCTGAAAATTTTTCATCAAGCCCTGCAACGCTGAGAGTCCTGAGTGCCTGTGGACTGAATCTCTGCAAGGTAAGCTAAGACTTTGTGGTTAATCTGACGAACATTCTCCATCAAGGACGTTTTTCCTGACTTTCCTCACTGACCTTCATGCTCCATCAATACTGCCTTGAGGCATATTTTTCCAACACATTTTGAAGAAATGCCTCAAGACATGACATGTAACTGAAGGCATTTTAGACCATGTTATAAAACAACAAATTAATAGTACAGAATAGCAAAACATCAACTTTGCATAATATTACTCCTTGCCAATTATCCAAGACAGGTTTGATGTCTTATTTGAAGGAAACACTTCAGTTTTACCCTCAAGCTTTGAGGCCAACAGGTAATGGAATAAAAATTGCCAAACAAATTCCAGCTTTAGGGCAGCTGCTATTTCTTTGCCATATGACACCTTTGTACTTTTTTCTTTTGCACATTTTTCCTATTTGTATGTAGTGCATTGTCAGAAACTATATAAGAAAGTCTAGTGTTGAGATGATTTAGGCTTTTTTTTTTTGCACAATATTAATTGGAGGGGAATAAACACACATTAACTACTGTATACAGTCTTATAGGAAATACAGTCTATCTGTATTTTGTAGGTCCTTCTGTAGCCCTTAGAATCATTTCATAATGCTTTGTCATACTTGTTAAAAGTGTCTTAAACAATCTAAAAAAATGCTTCCTATTGATTCTGCTGTTCACAATCCATCCTTAGTAGTTTTTCTTCTACACAGTTTCTCAACAATCCCTTGGAAGTGAAATCTGGCAATTGTCCTGCTGTCAGTACCTGAATTTCCTTCACTAAGGCATCCATTGATGTTTAGCAGCTGGTTTTGGTGCGTTTCAGTGGATCTATGGACCTGAACACCATGTGCACCTGAGCAACTCTTTTTAAAAGCAAACTTCAATACAGTTGCTATTTTTAGCCATGTGACACTCTTTTGTACTTTTTTCTTCTGTGTTTCATAATTGTATGTCGTGCATGGTAAGAAACTGCATGAGCAAGACTAGTATCAACGGTGTTTAGGCAAGATTTAAACATACATTTTGCACAATGGTTATTTGTGAGGAATAAACTTCCACTGTCATTACCTTCTGTCAGTGCCAGTTTAACACCAGGAGCACTAGAAACAGCAAGAGCCATCTGCAACTGGTGGAAAATTGTTTTCAACCTCCTGAAACCTGAATGAAACCACCTGGGAAAATGTTTTATGAGTACAGCTTAAGGCTGAGTACAGTTGGAGAAGAGACTGCTCTCAAGAATCTACAAATACGAGTGAGCTAACATGACTTACAAGCATGATTCATATACTAAACTGCCAAATGGCTTAAGCACTCTTTGTCTTTGGAATATAGCCAGAATTATTGGCACCCCTCAAGAAGTAATAAAAAACAAAAAAAACCTGTATTGGTTCAAACTTTCCAAAAAATAGGCTTGACGAAATTGTCAGTTCAGCTTCTCAAACAGTTTTGCCATGGACAAACATGGCTAAAACCAAGAAGGTTAATTCAAATGAGACAGATGTTGTAGGCCTGCACAGATTTTGAAACTGTCAAGCATGCAAGTTTGAACATTTGTCAGGAAGAGGATGCATGAGCATACTGTACCCACTTACAGTGAGGAGGATTGTAAAAGATGCAAAAGGAACCCAACGATCATAGGTTCAGAAGTGCACTATTTAGTTGGGATATTCACATTTCAAAATCCACAGTCAGACACCACCTCCATGACCAGAAGCTTTTTGGAAGAGTTCCATGAAAGAATGTTTTAATAATGGCAAGCTACAAAATGAACTTGAACACTGGAAAAATATCACTGGAACTACAAATGAAATCAGACGAGACTACAAATGAAATCAAATTTTTTGGTCATGCACAATGTCTAGTTTGGGCAAAAAAGAGATTGCATACAGAGAAAATGCCCTGGGGCTTTTGTGCTGCTAGTTGTGCTGATAGTGGTCCAGGAGATCTTTAGAAAATCAACAGCATGATGAATATCAGGAGATGATAATGAGCACAATAATGACCACAAACACACATCAAAATCCACACAGAACCGGGTGTGGGTTCACAAAATCTAAGCTTTGTAATGGCTCTCTCACATTTGAACCCAAATGAAAACCTATGGTGAGTATCAAAGTAAACAGTCCACAAGCAAGGACCCAAAAATATGAAGGAACTGGAAATGGTCTAAGTGTGAAGTGTCCTTTTGACCCATTCACCAAGTGAAGGAGTGGGTAGCCAGGAACACAGCACCCGGGGAGCAGTGTGTGGGGACGGTACCTTACTCAAGGTGCCTCAGTTGTGCCCCTGGCTGTCCTGGGATTCAAACTTGTGACCTTCTGATCATAGGGGCAACTCCCTATCAACTAGGATAAACCCTTCTGTATGCAATCCCTCAATGAGTGTCTTCTTACCTTATGCTTTACAGAAAGAGGTTCAGTTTTTGTATTTTCACCAAAGGAGGTTTCACCAAGTGTTAATAACGGGCGTCGCAATGTTTTTGAAACCTATTGTTTCTACCAAAAAAGTGTACAATGTACATTATACAGCTTGACTGTATAAATAAAGTTCAAATATCCAAAATGTCATTGATTGCTTGTGTGGTTTATTAAATTATACTGATTTTATTTATGGACTTGGTGGTAACAAAGGAAATACATAGCTAAGGATGTTTATCATTGTATTTATATAGTATTATATCACAGTATTATAGTATTTTGTAGATCCTCCTGTAGCCCTGTGGATTACCTCACTCCTGATATGTTATACTTGTATATATCTTAAACTATCTAAAGAAAATACCCCTCATGAGTTCTTTACTGTCGTTCACAGTCCATCCATGTGAAAAAAGTTAAAATGGACAAGGTTTTGTCCTGACACTGGAGATATATCTAATAGTTTTTAGGAATGTAGAGTTGGTGATATGCCTTCTTCAGGAAATTACTATGAGGGTATTTTTGCTCTTGTTCTGACCAGATGAGAACTGTTTTGGGTGGTAATTACAGTTACAGTTTCAGTTCCATTCTATTTCAGGCAATTACAGTTAAACATACTCTCTGAATGACTGCAAGGATAAAGTAAGTTCCAAATGGTCAAATAACCAGCAGTAGTATTTAAATCACATTTCTCCAGCATGTCAATTACAGATGAACTGTGATTCATATGAGTACTCATGATCAGCTTTTTTAAATCTGATCAGATGTGTCGCAGTGACACGCACATGGAGCCTAGATATGTGTAAGTATGTGTCCCCTAACCTGTAAATCAGGGCAGAGATAAAATCTCATGCCTATCATACCCCTTGGTTCTGCCCTTTCTAGCTAGGCTGCTTTTTCAGAGGGGAACTGTTGCACATTTGTCTAACCTGACTGATTACCGTGGGACCCCAGGTCACCACCTTCCCGGGCCTGCAATCGCTGGGGCTCCGAGCCAAAATACCCTCGACTTGTTCGGCTACTCATGACTCCCCAAGTGCTCTTCCCCCAGCCTAAGACAACTGCTGTTTAAAGCTCCGGTGGAAACTGTTGTTCCTGTTCCTGCTGTTTATGGACTACAGACTCTCAGCTACTCTTCCAACAAAATTTAACCCTATAGACTGAGGTAAAATAAAACATATTCATATTCAACATTCACAGAGCAGTATTTCATATAGAAACATTCTCTTTGTAAGTATCCTTTGTCTATATGGTTTAATTTTCATGCCGTCATCCTCATTGGGAACCCCGGTTACTGCGGGTATTCGTTGATTTCATCACCGAACGCAGCTTATTAACAGCGACATCCTGGTAGACTGCACGAGCTGTGGGTGTATTATCGTCATTTAGAGCTATTAGACTTGGCAGTGACTAATCCACTGGCAGAGAGGACACACATAACAGAGATGAGTGAAGTTCTGCCAAAGAGAAGGAGGAATCCAGCCAGCAAGATCGTTCAAGAGGGAAACTGACTTATGTAAAACTCAACAGAGAAGGAGATGGCTATTGCTTAAAGATGTGCGTCATGAATGATTTCAGCAGTAATTCATGGCTCTTTTCTCTCCTGCTAGGGTCCAGAGCCTAATGTGTTGCGCTGGCTCAGTTCAACAGCCAAAGTCAACTGTTTTGATACTCCCAGTGATGTTCCATGTACATGGAACAAAGAATTTTAACCCCTTATCCGAGGGTAACTCAACATCACTCAGTCAGGTACATTTTTCCTGCCCTAGTTGCCCTGGTATGAGGCAAAGACTGTGTCCACAAAGCTGGAAGCATGGCATTGTCCAAAGTATCTTGGTCTGCATTAAGACTGTCCTTCACTGGAAGTAAACGGCCACCTGAAATCAATAATTTAGGGGTGTGTCCCAATACTTTTGTACATAAATATCAGTCTGCAGCAGCAATGAAGTTTATAAAGAAGTGTCTCAGTCTGGACTGCTTTGTGAACAAGTGTAGGGCAGCCAATCAGATTAGAGCCCATTTCCATATATCAGTTGTAAAGGCAGAGTGATTTATTGTCTAGGGATGAAGGGATTAAAAGAGGTCAGAAAATAGTCGTGTGAATATTAATCATGTCTGTTTTTTCATCCATGATTCCAAACAAATATCATCAGGGTGTTAGTAACCTAGTGGGTAAAACACTTGCCCACAAAGTCTCAGTTCGAATCCCCACTTTCTATCATTGTGTTCTGGAGCAAAACACTTAACCCTCAGTGTCTCCAGGGGGACTTTCCCTGTAACTAATGATTGTAAGTTGCTCTGGATAAGTGCGTAAGCCAAATGCCCCTTTTACCCTTTGTCACCAGTAGATGTCAGAGGGGGCAAATAAACATATGGGCCCTTTAAAAGCCATTTTAGTTACAATTAGCACAATAAGTAATTCATTCAGTGACAAACTCTTTTTATTCATGACCTGTAAATTCATGACCTGATTGTGTGATAATAATAAAATACAAGCGCCATTGAGCTTGATGTGCTTTTTCTGCTGGCTCATCACCTACCACTGTAAGATTGTATCATTCCACAATTCCAGAAGGTCAGTATATTAATCTGGCTCCCAGTTCGGTACAGAATTGACTTCAAAACATTATTTATTGTGTACAAGACACTCAATGGTCTGGGTCCTACTTACATCTCTGATATGCTTGAAATATATATTCCTGGTAGGTCTCTTAGATCTGCAGGAGCTGGCCAGTTAGTGGTAAGAAGATCTGAAACTAGACAAGGCATTTAGTCATTATGCAGCTCGCTGCTGGAACAAGCTGCCCATTACTATCAGATCTGTAGCCAGCTTCAAAAAGCTGCTAAATATTTGCACTTTTACTGCACTTTTTAATGTTCTTTTATGTATTCTTTTACTTCTTTTATCCCTCTCATTATCTTGTTTTATTTTATTCTAATTTTTATTTATCCTTATTTTATTCTCCATTTCTGTAAAGCACAATGAACTTCTGTGTATGATAATGTGCTTTTTAAATAAACTTGAACTTGAACTTGAACTCAGTTCAGGACACAGCGAGAGTTTGGACAGTCAGTGGGTAGCATCTTGTTCTAACTCACCCCTTTCTAAATCTTTACAGCACAGCCACATGTGATTGATGCGCCGGCCCCTCCTCTGCCGCTGCGAAGATTTGTAATCTCCAACCTTGCTCCACGTCTCCCGACAAACTAATCTGTCCAGGCCACTGCATGCTTTTGGTCAGAGGGTAAGTGAGGAACATCTTGTACCATACTTGCCCCTTTTCAAACCATTCGATTAATTAGCAAAACAATCTACATTTCACATGTGCTGCATTTATTCAGCCACAATCTATTGCAAAATAAATTAAAACAAATTGGTCCAGGGAATGGGACACATTTAGGGAGCATGCATGTACTCCGCTTATCTGAGTTACTGCTTTGTTTTTGAACAAAAAACATAATTAAAATACCTTAAAAAATACATACAAATAAATGAGTTCTCCCAACAGAATTCCAGGTTCTCCCTACACATTTCCAGCTGTCTCTTATCGGGGTTCTGAAAATACCCTGAAAATCAGCAGTCACGGTTTCAGTCCATCGTCTGCTGGTTGTTTATGTTTGGGCGCAGCGGTTAGCAAGGCAATCAGACACCTGGGGCCGGTTTCACTAAAGTAGTTTAGACTGGTCTATGGGGTAAGATAGGTTTTAAATTTGTTTATAGACCTGTCTAATGCAAGACAGTTTCACAAAAGTTAAGACCAACTCATTTTAGACTTAAAAAGTTAGCCACCTCACCTTCAGGCTAACATAGGTCTAAAGTTCTACGTCACCATGGTAACAGCAGGAAAACAGAGGAAGAGAAGGCCCATAATTTGCGGTATGCTGATTAACTTTTTTGAACCGCGACAACATCCCTGACGACAGCGGGATTCACACTGTTAACGGACGTGGTAATCTTTTTCCAAACAGCGTTTTTCTTTTTGTTGTTGCATTCTTCACTAAATTTCCCTAATAAAATGTCTTTATAGATGTTGAGTTCCTCCAAAATACATAGATTTTTAGAATGGGTGAAAGGTGCTGCATGGTTAGATGTGTCTGCTCGGTCCGCTATTTTTTTTGTTTTGAAAAGAGTCTACAATACCCACAATTCTTTGCAACATAGTACTACTTAAGCTAGTCGGGGTCTTAACTGCTTTGTACAACGGTATTATTTAGACATCTATGTCAAATCTGACTATACCCTATCTAAGTTATGGTCACAGTCTATCTTTGTAAAACCAGCCCCTGAACGAAACGAGTCTCCTGCTCAGCAGGAGGACGAGGGGGCGTGGCAGACGAGGGTCGGACGTCACAGTTAGCTGTACTCAGAGGTGGGAGGTTTGAAAGTAGCCAATCCGAGAACGTTATTTATTTCTCCTTGCTGCTGATTGGTTGCTGCCCTGTGACGATGCAGTCCAGAATTTTCCCCCATGGAGCATCTGGAGTGCTCTCGTGTTCTTCATGAAAGCCCTGTATTTTTATTACTGTAAATTAAATTAATGTATTACTGTATTTACCTGCTTATACCAAAGAAATCGACAGGGCATACCAAAGAAAACACCCGTGTATGAATTACAGAACAGTCTATACAGGGTTAACGTGGGTTTTTTTTTATTCTAGCACTGCAGGAGTTCAGTGTAACCTATACAGTACGAATACAGGTTTATTTTTACATTTTCTTTAAGGGTAATGAGTTTAAAATGAAAAATAATGAGCCTGTGAGAGTACGCTGTTTCAGAATTCCATGAAAATGTTTATTAGGACCAATTAAATTCCTCATAGTGAGTTCCTGACAACTGCTATATGAACAAAAGTGCAAGAACATTTGGTTTGCAAAAGTTTTAAACAAATAAGGAGCTTTAACACTGTTACACAGCTGCAGTTCAAATATTTCTAAATCTCAACTTAAAGATTAATATAATCAAATCAAATCTGAAAACAAAGCTACTTGCCGGCAAGTGGCCACTACAGGGCATTCACGTTGTATCTCGTTTGTTATAGAAAAGTAAAAGTCCAGAGCATTATTGCAGCTGCAAAGGGGGAGCAATTTCACATGAAAGTCTATGTATCTGAATGCAGTGTCATTAAAGTCCCTGTTGGTCTAACGGTCAGCCGTGCCATCACTTTTGTCCATAAAATATAAAACCAGCCAAGAGCCCAAAAAAGCAACGAACTTTCAAAATAAAAGGATAAAAAAAACTGTTAATAAAGTAATTGTTGGCATTAAGTAAATAACGTGTTAACGTGCCCAGCCCTAATATATATATATGTACAGACACACACGTGAGTGTGCCTGTATGTATGTATGTATGCATGTATGTGTTTACTGAACAGAAACAAAATCATTAAAGTTATATTCATAAATAATTAAAGAATCAATTAGTGACTTTATATAGTGTATTTCTATTAGTTTCTGTTGATATTCATAATCAACAGATTAACTTAAAAACATTAGATGTTTTCGATGCCCAGTGGCCGAAAAACTGTAATGTAGGCTCTATCTAATATGGCACATGAGAAACGCTGTCTTTGCTTACTGGCCACTTGTGACTGAGACAGGTATTAACACACATAAATGCAGTCAGTCACGAGTGTCCTAGAAGTCAGTCACGAGTGTCTTAGAAGTGCTGGTGTGGACCTGTCTGACCTTTATCACTTGTAAGCCTCGCAGCGTAGAGCAGGTACGCACGTGCACACATTGCGATTAGTGGGACCTCAGTAGAAACACTTTTACAGTGCTTCTGACTCTCTAATGACTGGTTGTGTGTAACAAACACCATGGCTCCTGGAATAGTTGGAAATTTGTTGCCTCCCAATGAAGGTACCTTGATTTACTTGGCCAGGAAATACTTTCTTTGTATTTTTAATAAAATAATTGTAAGCTAGAATCTTTTTTCTTTTTTTTTTTTGGTGAAGCCTCTGTGGAAAGTGGGGGTGACATGGGTCACAAAGAGACAGACTGTGCCTGGAAGAAGACCACCGATAATATTCAAGACTCTTTCGACTTCATAGATGTGTTGGGATCGTGAGTATCAATTTTTTTATTTTACTTTTTATTTTACATTTTTTATTTACTTTTTGAATAGTCATTGACTTGGAAAGATTTATTATAGAGTTTACAAGATAAGTGATCAGTATAGATACTATGATGTAAAATGTTTAGTTTCATTCAAAGTATTTATTTAAGTTGAATCAAACAGGTTAAATTACTTTGAGGTTTTTTTTAACAGACAAAACATTTTTACAGTGTATTATTACAGCAATGTATAATATATTTAGCAAATGAGCACTGAGCTGTGTAGACAGTAAAGCAAAAGACTCAAGTCATGAATTTCACCTGAGCAAACTGATCAATATACAGTAATACTCAAAATGACACAGCTGTTTGAATTTCATACGAGGCCGAAATCTTCCGTGATTACTCTTTGAACATGGGATATTTAGTTGTCAGTGATTCATCAACAGTATCTAGCACAGTTGGACCTCTGATTGGTGGAAATAAGTGAAAAAAAGTGTGTGAAACAGGGATGAACAGAAATGGGAATTGCAGGCTTTATATAGTTTATGTACAGTTCTCCCACTACTGATCTCAGTACTTAAACATATATGAACATAGAAACTGATAGAACTATCACAGAGAAGTTACCAAAACTGCTAAAATACAGATATTTAACAGCAGTAGGCAATTTTTTTCCATGTACAGTAATTATCAAATGTGAGTTTGACAAAAAAAAAGCCAAATCTGAAATTGCGTCTGACTCCAATAATTTCAGAAGCAATTAGCTGCGGATATAGATATCATCCCGATATCAATGTGCATCCCTAATTTGAAATGAACTCACTTTTGCCAGCACACCATTGTTGTCACGAGATGGAGTTGCCTGGAGAGCCAGGGTGCTAGTCCTATGTATCTAAAAACCTACAAAAATTATTGTCTTCAGATGTTCATGTTGAGTCCTGTTAATTTTCGAATGTAAACTTAATGACCTTCTTCAGTACGTTAATTAATGCATGTGTGTGTGTGTGTGTTAACTGATATGTGTACATGTGTATGTGTGTTTGTGTTAATATATATATATATATATATATGTGCATGTGTGTGTGTGTGTGTGTGTGTGTGTGTTTGTATACAAACATACAC
>JBBPCX010069174.1:0-11560 GCA_037974365.1 Hydrocynus forskahlii
CAAAATGACTTGATCTCTGCTGTTGCAGCCACTGTTTCTGATCAAATCAAAGGTAAATTCAGACTGCTCCCTTTATAGCATGACAGGTGGATGAAGTACAACAGGGTCACAAACCATTTTCTGAAAAAGGAACATAGGCCACAATTTATGTACAAATAATGTAATAAATTTCACAATGTAGGCCTAAAATGAGCTTCCCGTGTTAAAGACTAGCAGCCGCCACTGGACCACACACACACACACACACACACACACACCCCATGTCACGAAGACACGACAGAACTTGCGGTTACCTAATACAGAACCGGCTGGGGGCATGACTGAGGCAGACTACACGTGACAACCACTTGTTATATCTAGATGAAATGTGACTGAAGGAAGTAAAAGTAGAGCCATGAAGGCCACAAACTAAAAGGACACAAACTGAACCGTGATGATACAACTTCACTTCAAACTTTGTACTTTGGAAAGTCTTGCAAAAAAGGCCAGAGGGGTTTCAGAGTCAGTTTAGAGGAGGATGAGCAACTGTGGAGACACTGGAAAGACACAACTGCAGGAATCAGCTTTAGTTTTAACGACTTTTAATGAACCAAACACAAAGGCTGAGCTCACGGAGCTCCCAACATGAACATAGCATTAGGTATTAGGTGATTCCAGGAGGACCTTCACTCCTGTGCAAAGGACTCTCAAGGGAGAGAAAGGCTTGGTCTCTTGGCCGGGCTACAGGTTCTGTGGCCGGTCAGGCCAGTCTAGGCAGTCCGCTCTTTTCCGTGGTGGGCATGGCAACCCACCTCACGCCAGCTGAGACAGAGGAAGCAAACACAAAGGGAACAGTCACTGGTACTGAACAGATACTTACGGGCGTATTAGCGAACGGGAGCTCAATAGAGGTGGACTGCAAAGGAATACCAGGGGTTGACCTAGTACCTTCAAGTGACCTTGGCCTCACGTCAGTCGATCACTGGGTTATGCATTCGCAGCCAAGGTAACCCCAACACCACTAATGGTTCGAGATGCTCCAAAACTAAAAATTGCAGCTGCTCTTTGTGTGCGGGTTCTACGTGAACCCCTATTGGCTTAGTTCTCCACTGAACAGAGCTACCTGAAATTAACCTCCCGTCTAAGGCTCTGACTGGGATTGAGTCTGGCAACCTTTCCACAGGGATCTTGAAGGAGGATGCTACAGCCCTGGACACAAAGTTCCCAGCCGACCCGGAGTCTAGAAGTGCAGAAACAAAAAAAGACAGGTTAGGCACAGTCAACAGGCATCGTACACAGTGACAAGGGAGTGTAAGAGGTGGACAAAGTTAGGGGCGGAGAAGTGACCTTTGGGTGTAGAAGTGGGCAGGAGGCCACGAAGTGCCCCTTACCCCCCACAGTACAAACACAAGCCCTCCAGTCGGGACGGCTGCAGCGTCCGTACCTATGGCGTGGTCATCTGTCATGCCGGGTGCGCTGGGAAGACACAACTGCAGGAATCAGCTTTAGCTTCAAGGACTTTTAATGAACCAAACACAAAGGCTGAGCTCACGGAGCTCCCAACATGAACATAGGTGTCAACACAAGTATTGGGTGATTCCAGGTGGACCTTCACTCCTGAGCAAAGGACTCATGCCCAAGGGAGAGAAAGGCTCGGTCTCTTGGCCGAGCTACAGGTTCTGTGGCCGCTCAGGCCAGTCTAGACATGCAAGGAACAATGAATATTGTTATTAAAATCAACAACCATCCATTTACACTGACTTCCAAAAGCCTGTCATTATTTACAGAACACACATTATTTGCAGTCTACAAAAATAGGCCTTTAATCTTCACATGGAGTAGACTGGAAAAATGGAGTAGACTGTTTTTCTAATTTTACACCAAACGTAACACCAGTCAAGACACATTTGGTGGATGGAGTTTGTTAAATTAGTTTGTGTCTAAGAAGGAATGGAAGTGTATGTGCACCAATCAGCTTTGTGCTACCTGTATGACTAAACAGCCAAAAACTCCTTTTAAACCCGTTTGTGAAGTCTGCTTCCTACTGACCAGCAACTTATCCGAATTTCCCATCACACCTTAAATAGTGCAGCAGTTAATTCTGGAGGTGGAATGAAATAATTTAAGTTGGCAAATATGCTGGCTATTTAAGGTGCTTTGGAAAAATTTGAATAAGAAGTTGGAAGCCAGTTTTACCTGGCTGAACGACTACATTTGTTGTAAAGACAGACGGACAAGAGAACTGGAGTAATTATGGCTTTAAGGCTCTGAGAACTAACCATGTATGGATGTATGACTCTGGCCTTATATAAGCTGTTCATCTCAAAACCCATATTTTTTAGCGTCTTTCTCTAAAGACTGTATCAGATAAAATCAGGATGTCCCATAAAAAAAAGACAAAAAAGTGAATGTGATCCAACAGCAGTTATTTATTCAGAGCCGTTTAAACAGGTCTAGGTGAAGGAATGCTCCAGGAATTACCAATCTGTCCAAAGGCAGATTTGCATCAGCCAAGTGGTTTCTATTATAAACATGATCCTGGTCAGTCTTTCTGTTCTTTTACCTAATTGGTGTAAAATTATTGTCTGTAGTGTTTAACCGCAGGTACAGATGTAACAGATGGAGATCAGGTTGGAAAAAGCTGGATTTTTCCTTCAAAGTGGCAAGTTGACCCAAAAATTGTTTACATGATAAAGCCAGAAATCAGTTCAATTGTCCAAATGCTAATAAACACAAAAACCATGCATGTACTCACTCAACTGGACAAAAATACCAACTGCCAAAATATGTGCACAAAAAAAAAAAGACGTTCACTCATTTTCAGTAACACGCAACATCAGCAGCTTAGGAAGCAATCCACTAAATATTTAAACACAACACACAGAAATGTAGTACCATTTTTTGTGACCAGTGTCAATAAATAAGATTTAAATTAGGATGCTCACTTCACAGTCTGAGTCAGCAGCTCGCTATGGCATGCCAAATAAATTAAGAAAAAAAAATGCTATTCAAGCTTGTCATTTAAGTGCTGTTCTCACCAGTGTCATGAGAAATTCTCAGGTCGACTCCATGAAAAGCGACTTGTTGAGGATGGTTCATGTCCTGGAGTGTTTTTTTTTTTTTAAAGAACAGCCGATTGTAGCCACTTCCCCAAGAATCCTGCAGTCTGGGCCATTATCATTAGAATGTTGATGCTAATGTTGTTCCGGTCACATACCAAAATTAAGCAGCCAAGTAAGGACCACTTAACGGCCTTAAAAGTAAACCAGACACTTTCTTTTAATCTCAATACTCCTTTAATGCTGCATATTAACCTGACACATTACCTCCTTTTTACTTGGTTTTACTGAATCAAGTAAAAGTAGCACCAGTAAGGATCTTTTAAGGATTTTTAGTGCAAGGTAATCGTTTTCTCACTCAGTGACAAATCATTTTTATACGGAATGTACTTTAAATAAGTTAATTTGCCTTGTTTAAGATTGAGACAATGCAAACTTATTTTTATATATTAAAACTTTTAAGTAGGCTGCTAATTTAAATTTTCTGCTTTGCAGACAGAAAACTGGCTTCTGTATCGTTTGGTTCAAATCTATTTAAATTTTGGAGGGGAAAAAAAAAAAACACCCGAAAGAAATCCCACACTTGGCGGAAATAGTTGTCATTCCACTGCCGTCCACCAGGGGGAATCAGTGTATAGAGAACAGACGTGTGTCTGAAGTGGATGTTGCAGTCAGAACGATAGTGCAAACGTAAAAGAACAATGTTCTTCATTCTGCTGATCCGGTGGAGGAAAGGTCAGTGAAAGGCACTAACAGTAGTGATGGCACTCTCAGCAGGTGTTGTTACCTCACACTGATCTCCAGGGACCAGAACAGAGGACAGGCATGGCAGTCTCTTCTGGTTGTATGTTGGTAGTTTTTTTGTTTGTTTTTTTAAAATTAAACTCTACTTCCTGAGCCTGAAGACTCAGAAGTATCAGAGTCCTGTTCACTGCTGTCCCTGTAGATAACAGAAAGAACACTGGTCAGTAAATTGTCCCTAGTACATTAGCTAATACTTGAGCAAGTTTGTGTGTGTTTGTGTGTGAGTGTGTGTGTGTGTGTGTGTGTGTGTGAGAGAGAGAGAGAGAGAGAGGGAGAGTGTGAGTATGTATATCTTACTGTAGCAGGGCCTGCAGCTGGCTCCGGTTGTACTGTCTCCGTTGTTCATTGATGGGGTAGGATTTAAAGATGAGGAGGCCAAGGATGATGAGGCTGACCGGAGCGGCGGACACCAGCATCTTCAGTGTTAAATGCACAGAGTCAGGCTGGACACACCCTCGCGTCACATAACCCGCAAAGCTAAAGAGAGAGAGGAGCAGCATGATCCCTGAGGTCTGAGGACAGTTCAGTAACCCCCACACCATCCTATAGTCAATGAGTCAGGACCTTACTACAGAGAAGGATGGAGGAAAAATTCAAACCAGAGAGGGAGAGAGAGAGACACTTACTGTAAACTGAGCGTTGACACTCCAAGAGAGATTCCAGAGGCAAACTTGGTGAAGAAAACATAGAAAGAGTAGAATATGGCCTCATGCCCATGAGAGTCTGGGTTTTGCACTTTAAAATCATCCACCACGTCCGGAAGCATCGACCTAACAATAAAAATATACAAAATAAATAAAATAATAATAATGAGAATAATAATGACAACAACAACATTAACTATCTGTGCCATTTAGACTCAACCAAGCCAGAAACCACACACAGATGCTCAAATACAAATGCGCTGGTAGCTAGAAGGTCCACTCTAAAGTGTTCATTATTTTCCTCAAACAAAAGGGGGCGCAAGGCTACAGAGAGTCTGTGATCTAGCTGTATTCAGTCAATTCAGGCACTGTAGAGAGAGAACGTGTAGAACGGCGCCCTCTGCTGGCTGCATTTAAAACAGTTAACATATCTATTCACATCTAGGAAAATATTTATATGCTATATCATCTCATTGGCTCAGCGAAACAGTTGCACTCACTATCATGAATTTACCCAGAAACACAACAGTCTTGAATTATTTATCATCTTCTGTGTTGTGAAGACAAGTGTTTCTGTGTGAATAGATTTACAATTTATAATTCAAAGTTTTGCACAGAAGTTCTATGGGAGCACCTGCTTCACTTGGTGAATGGGTTAAATGCAGAGAAAGAATTTCACATTGTTCACACATTGTGTGCTGTGCTGTGCTGTGATGTGTTGTGTTCGCATGTGCCTATAAGGGCCACTTCACTTTACTTTACTTTGGGCTTTGCCTGGAAAATATACTTCAGTGGAAATTCCCTTTAAATGGAAAATCCGTTACTAATCCAGTAGCTGCAGGAATAGTCAACATGGGAATGACTAAACTCAGCAGCTTTGAGCAAACATGTGTGCCATATGTTTCTAGTCTACTGGTTAAAATGTGTACATCATAAGCTACAGACATATGAACACGCATGCACGCACGCACGCACGCACGCACGCACGCACGCACCATGGTAGAAGGAAAGCTGCAGCCACGCTGAAGCCAGCTGCCAGGGAAACAATGTAGGCGACAATGAGGTTACTTCCAATACACACCACGAGGATCATGAAGGGAATTGCCCACTGTAAAAAAAATACACACACCATTTTAAATACTAATGATATACAGTAGTGGTGGGGGATAATGCAAACATACATCACTTGAAGAAATTCCCAAACCACAATATGTACTTTTTGTCCCAGTATGGTCAATTTTTTTTAAATTCACTCATAGTGCTGCCCTAAATCTAATTAAATAGGACTAATTATGCTCAGTTTTTACTCAAATCTGCAGTCAGTTTAAGTAATGACAGCATTGAGACATAGTGTATCATAATTCATCACAATGATGATCATCATACAGCACAGCTGTAGTGTAGCTATAGTGTAGCTCTCATCAGGTTAATGGGCTGTACTGCAAACACACAAGACCATACACACACTAGGGAAGCACTTTAATGGTGTCTTACCGAGATGCCGATGTAGACTGCAGTTTTTTTGCCAAAGCGGGTGAGGAAGAGTTGCCACAGAGGAATGGTGAGAGTACCAGAGAGCTGCAGAAACACACACATACACCTATCAACAACAGCAGCAGCAGCAACACCACACTGCAGGGTGCCTATCAGCAGGTTAGCATGGGGTAGACTGCTATTACTGAGGCTGCTCCAACAGCCAATCACATTTCCACCAGTAGAGTTTCTGCTATCCATGGTCCACTAACAGGGATCTACCCTTTAAGGCAGTCTCCTGTTAAATCTGTTCTTCTCCTTAAATGTTTGATGACTTCTTATCATGTCACGTTCATCCTGATACATCTAATGAAGCCGAAAATCTATAGGTTTCTATTGTGTTTGTGACACAACTATTTTGAACATGCAAACTCTTTTCAAATAATATTAATAGGATAATTCACTTGCCCATCCAATAATAAGGGCAGCAGGGAACCTCTTTTATTCAGCAATGGAAAACAACAGCACACAGAAAGCTCTGCTTCCACATGCTGCTTCGTTTTAGGTTGATCAACAGGGACAGGGTTAAGACCGACTGAATCTGGCCCAAATTCCTGAATCTGTTGGACCGAAGGCTCTATTAGTGTACACAGTAATGGTCATTTAGCTATCTCAAAGCAACCCCTGTGCTTTCAGGGAATCTGATTCTTACATGACACACAGTGTCCTCTACTGCCCCTTCTAAGAGTTACAAAGATTTCACTGTGGTCCTTCACCACTTTTCCTTTCTCTCTCTCATTTTATTTCACTTTCTCTCAGCGAGAAAAAATGCTTGCAAAACAGATGCCTTCTTTCATCCTGATAATGAGTTCTTTCACTGCCATGGAAACATTAAAGGCCGCCTGCGCAGTTGCTGCCTCACTGAATCAAATTTGCTGTGACAAGGCAAATAAACACAGCAGTGCTTGATTACACTGCACTCACCATTATGACCAGCAGGATGTTCTGAAAGTCGTCGCGAAATCCGAGGGTGTAGGAGATGAACAGAGCAAAATTTCCCTCCATGAGCTACAGGGAAAAAAAAAAAAAAAAAAATGAAACAGAACAAAACAAAAATTCAAGCCAAGAGTAACTCTTGCATTTTCTCATTCATATCATTCACGGTAAGCCTAACTTTAATCTGATGCCCAACCTAAACAGCAGTTTAGACTTTAGACCTGTTCTTAAGCTCACTTTGATTCTAAACCTAATCTCAGTCATGTCAGCTTGCTTTCCCTGGCAGCGTTTCTACAGCAGCAGTGTGACTCTCTGCATCCTGCTGTCAGGTGACTGCACTGGTTGAAAAACACATCAGCAGCATTAACTGACCGAGCAGGAGTGTCCACTGTAAAGTTAGATTCACACATTTGCAGCTGGGCTAACTTTAGACTCAACAGAACATAAACTTAAGCTGAACAAGTTTAAATTGGGTTCGGTTCAACAATATTAATAGGTCAAATTTTTTCTTTTGCATGGGTAGGGCTCAACTGAGAGGGAAATCATTTGTAAACCTTTTAATGGTTGTACATCCTGCATTCTTATTGTACAGTTTCTCTTGCATTTATTTTCTCCATAAAGACCACTTATAGTGCATGGAATAAGGAACCAAAACCAGTCCTGATTCATTTCTTCATGACCGTTTCCCAACTTCTTTCTAGAATTTAGCATTAAAGAGGCTGTTAGTTTAAAAAGCAGTCTGGTCTGAAATACGTATAACCAACTTATAACTTGGTAGACTGTGCAGAAATATGCAAATGTGTTATTTGCGACCTCACAAAAACAATGAATTTGCATAAATTGGGTATATGAACGGTACATTTTGAAACAAAGTCTGCATGCTCTTTATTGATAAGAAACAAGGGTAGACATTTTGGTTTACAATAATAGGGGCCTTTTAAACTACATGTCCAAAAGTATCCAGACAGCCATCAAATGAGTAAGCTCAGTTACCCACGCTGACACAAGGGTTTTAGTTGCTGCTCACACCGCTTATATAATCTCCATAGAAAAACTCTGACCAATAGCCTAAGGCCACCCTGCCCATGGGCTAGAGGGGTATAAAGCCCCCCACTGTTGTGCTGTGATGTTCTCTGGAGCAATGGAGCTCCTTTTAGACCAGTTGGTGTAATGTTTGTGATCCAGAACTAATCATCGAACATCTGTACAGGACCTCACTAAGGCTCTCATCCCTGAATCAAATCCTCAAAGGAATGTTCCAGCATCTAGAACCTATTACTAAAGGGAGGGCAAACTTGCCCTCTTAATGCCACTGAAGGGATCTGCACACTGCTGAACATGCAATGAATACTACACCGATATTTCTAGACCCATCTCCTCACATATGGGAAGTCAGGAAAAACCCATGCTGTGGATTACGACTGCTGGAAAATGGCAAAGACCTGCTGGTGTGTTCCTCACCATAAAGGCCAGTGAAGTGAAGAGGAATCCCATGACCAGTTTGATGTAGGGCCCGTGCCTCCGCAGCAGCTGAAGACCCTCCCAGAACGACAGACACTGCTTTGTTTTCAGGGACTTCACCTCTGCAGAAACACATACACACAAAATGCTCATATTTATCCACAGCAAGAGTGATGATCCATCACAACTTTTTGACTTTTCACATCCTCATGAAAACTAGATGAGTCAGATGACACTACACATAACACTCTTCCACTACCTCTTATGGACTACGTGAAGAGAGAGAAAGTGAGGAGAGTAAATGTCATTGAAAAATTTATTATTGGCAGTAAAAGCCTTGCTGTAGTTTTATATTATTACTTAGTTGTGCTTTTCTGAAACAAGTGGAGAAGCCGTGTGGGAGGTGCCAGTTCTATTCCTCATACACATTTGAACTTGATGATAAAAAAAAAAAATCCTAATGCTAATACTGAAGAGTGAATGAGCGTGACCCACCTTTTTTCTCCCGAACTCCCAGGAACAGCACAATGGCACACAACACATAGATAATGCTGATAACACCAGATGCCAACATGTATGCATGTTTCTGTTACAGATATAAAAGAAATAAACATATGTTGCAGTCACTGTTTGTTCTGGTCAGTCGTTTAACATCAAGTCTATTGGAGCCACAATTACAAAAATCTTCTGAGCTTCAGGTTAGCTCAGTTTACCGCAAAGAAGTAAATTACAAAATACAGAAGTAAACTCAGTAGTAAACTCAGAATACGTGCCACGTTATTCCTGGTTACCATGGCAGTGTATTTGACCATTCAATTTCAAATTAAATTTTAATGGTCTGGTGACAGAATTTGTAATAAAACAGAAGCTACTGACAATTTATATATATATATATATATGGCAAAAATATATGGCAAAAACTATATATGCTATGGAATGCACATGTTGGAATACTGATCTTTCCAGCAGATTTATACACCACTGTCTAGGTAAATCTATCACTGGCCGATGACCAACCAAACGAAATCTCCAGGCTTTAACCAAATTGGTTGTGTGTAGGTTTTTGAGAGTGTGGAAGCTAAAAAATGGCCCCATTGGTATACATATACAGATATATACATATATATGTTATGTTTTATATTTTATATTTTATTTCCAAGGTTACTTTGCCATCAACATCTACTATACTTAACGAGATAAGACATCTTTTCATGGACCATGGTGCAACATACCTCAACATATGACAAAGTACAATGCGCAACAAGGACAAACAACACTAAATAACAGGGCAGCAATATAACAAACATAATACAGATAGAAACAGGACCATCATGCTTCATTGCTCTATCCACTCTTACCGTATCACTCAGTGAGATGTGAATGCCGCTGACATCGGAGCTTAGATCTTTCACGCTGTCATTTAGAGACGTGTGGTTTAAACACGGGGCATTGGCTCCGCCCACTATCTGACCTTGGATGGCAGTTCCAATAACTGTGCCCAAAACCTCTATAGTCATACCTGAAACGGAGAGAGAGAGAATGAGAATATTTAAATGATATTTACATATGTATAGCATTTGATGCTTTATTTCTTAAATTATAAAACAAAGTCAAATAGATTTGTGACTATTGTGTTGCTTTTTAGAAACAGACTTTCCTTTGTTTTTACTAGTGTTACAGTATACTACTGCCAGAAGGTGGTGATAATGCACCAAAAATCATTCATGAGATCCGGCTGGTTTCTTCCCTTTCAGTGATGCTCGTGGAAATTCAAATGTTTATACATATGTGCTCAAGTACAATGCACAGAAAAAACACACTTCTGGAACAAACATTAAATCTCAGTAATTCAAATGTTCTTTTCCCTCACGTTTTCCACCACTTTACTTATTTGAGACTTTATACTAATAGTGGGCCGTTTCTATTAGTTCATTCATGACAAAAGGTTCATACATAGCTCAGCTAACATGAAAGATCGCATGTGTACTCACGATACGCTGTGGCAGAATCTCTCTCCTTCTGTTCTGAGCTGATGAACATAGTCAGAGCGGAGTAAGGCACATGAAAACACTGCAAAATAAGAGGATTTACACTTTCAGCACACATGCACAGCACTCCTGTTCGGCTCATACTGAGCTGACATTCTTGTCACTGCACACAAATGTAAATAAATATGATGTGTGTGTGTGTGTGTGTGTGTCAGGGTGTTTATCTCACTGACCGTCTGTAGAGACTGAAAAAGGCAGTAGAAGATCAGGTACCAGGCCACTTTTCCTTTCTCCACTGGAGGGACCACCCAGATCAAAAAGTAGCTGACCACTGCAAACGGCGTTGAGAATAAAATCCTGCACAAACACAGAAAAACAAAAATACATTTACATTCACTTCAATATTGTAAACTTGTTCATCGAACAATTACGGCCTTTATCAGACACTTTTATCCAAAGCGACTTCCATTCTCTGACAAAGTCTCCCTGGAGCAACTTGAGGTTAAGGGTCTTGCTCAGGAACGCAATGGTGATATAATGAAAGGTACCCATGACCTCTTGGACCAGAGGCAAGTATCCTACTCACTAGGCCACCACCACCCCAAATCATACCAGTCCTAAATGTGTGAAAGCCTCCAAACTGTACATGAACTAGCCCTCGCTGAAAATTTAAGACACCCCCTTCCCCCCATGATAGGGCCCCAGGGTTATCAGGTTTAGGTCATTTAGTCATTAATGGCATAAACGAGTCTTTTAGAGACTACTGAACACCTCCACATGTGAGGATTTATGCCTTCAGCGACATTAGCCTAGTAGCTTCAATGCTAAAATTAAAGAAGCAAATTTCACACATTGTGTGAAGCTGTGTACAATTGAAGCCTCCAGTTTCACTTTTTACTATGAATAGTATACAGTACTTCTTCCTCTTTTTTTAAGACAAGTTGAGTCTCAAAAATGCAGCTGCCAGAAGGACCCTAAAAGTACCATGACATTATTAGGAAAGTGTACAAAGGAGGATCCCAGCACATGATCATGAGTGAATACATGAGTGTTATTCTGCTTTCTCTCCTTCCTAGAAGAGCCCCCACACACACACACACACACACACACACACACACACACACACACACACACACACACACACACACACACACAC
>JBBPCX010069175.1:0-11560 GCA_037974365.1 Hydrocynus forskahlii
GTGTGTGTGTGTGTGTGTGTGTGTGTGTGTGTGTCTGTGACCCACTTCTTTTTTTCCAAAGGGCTGGAAATAGCCTCAGCCTGCAGTGCATCATGGGTAAATAAGTGAGCAGTGTTTTGGGGTGTGAAACATTTTTCCCATGAGGCTCAGCATACTGTCGCCATGACAATGATGCTTTCACTTCTTAATTTGTAGTGCAAAATAACACATTTTCTCTGTATATCTATGTATCTATGTATGTATCGATCTATCTATTCATCCATCCATCCATCCATCTTTATGTCTGTCTGTCTGTCTCTCACATTCTTTCTTCCATCTGGCCTTTTCTCAGTATGTCTCTAACACAAACTGTCTCTTCGCTCTCTATACCGCTCTATACCTTTCTCATCTCTGTTTCTCCTTAATATTGTCTCTTTCTTTTTCTCATCTTTCTTTCTCTTTTATATTCTCTCTCTTCCTCGCTCTCTTTCTTACCACCTTTTCTCTCTCTCTGAGGTCAGTTATGAGCTATACACATCACACAGAGAGACACAGGTGCTGATAGAGAGCAGTCGTGTGTGTGTGTGTGTGTGTGTCTGTTATAAACAGTAATAGAGAATGAAGCTGATGTTCTGGTGCTGAGGTTAAATGGGAAAGACAGTGTTCCTCTCCCTCCCACACGCACACACACACAAATTCTCAAACAAATTCCTGTCTTTAGCCATCTCTGGCCACCAGAAGGCCCTTCGGAGGAGAGACAGGGTCCTTTGTATACCTGAGTGACCAGCGATGGTGGAGGAATGAGCCCACTGAAGAGTCTCAGTACGAAGAGTGGATGGAATGAAGAGACGTCCCAGAGGTGTCTCAGTGGGCGGGGGCTCCAAGGTCTGACCCTGGCCGACTCCCACCGGAGCGGCGAAACAACCATCTCAGGTGGAAGAACAGGCGCGGGTTCAGTTCGGGGGCTTTCCAGCTGGTACTGACAGGAGAGGGCATCAGCTTTGGTGTTTTTAGACACCGGACGATATGAGATGGTGAAATGAAACTGTTTGAAGAACAGAGCCCACCACGCCTGTCGAGATTTAAGTTGTTTCGATTGCTGGACGCAGATAAGATTTTGATTGTCTGTCCAGACGATGAAGGAGTCACCGCTGCCCTGGAGCCAGTGACGCTATTCCCCCAGAGCCCACTTGATGGCCAACAGTTCACGGTCCCCTACACCGTAATGCTGCTGAGTGGGGTTGAACTTTCTGGAGAAGAAACTACACGGATGCAGTTTCTGGTCTGGACCTCGTTGGGAGAGAATGGCTCCTGCGCCTACATCAGAGGTGTCCACCTCCACAACGAATGGTTGGCAGAGTCCGGGTGCTTAAGAATGGGTGCTGAGGTGAAAAGTTGGCAAAGGTGATGAAAAGCCTGAATGGCTTTTGAGTCGAAAGGGTGTCCTGCTGGGTTTGTGAGAGCAGTCAGAGGTGCTGCGACCAAACTGAAGCCCCGGATGAAACATCTATAGAAGTTTGCAAACCCCAGAAAGCGTTGGAGCTTTAAGTGAATTGGGTAGAGGCCAATTACGCACAGCATCCAACTTCTGGGGGTCCATGGCCACCCCCTGAGGTGAACTCACAAACCCTAGAAAGGTGATGGAGCGCTGGTGGAATGCGCATTTTTCAAACTTGCAGTACAGTTAATGGGCCAGCAACCTCTTTAAGACTGCCCAGACATGCTGGGTGTGTTCTTCTTCTGTCTTCGAGTATATCAATATGTCGTTGAGGTAAGCAAAAACCCAGCAACCCAGCACGTCGCAAAGGACATCGTTAATGAGTTGTTGGAAAGCAGCCAGACCATTGCACAAACCAAAAGGTATTACCAGCATCTCATAATGACCAGTGGGAGTGATGAAAGCCGTCTTCCATTCATCACCCTCCCTGATGCGGCCGAGGTTGTAAGCGCTTCAAAGATCCAGTTTTGTGAAGATGGACGCACCAGAGAGGGCGTCCAGGGTGGTGTTGGTAAGAGGGAGTGGATGACAGTTCTTCACAGTGATTTTATTGAGACCCCAATAGTCGACACAGGGGCGAAGGCCCCCATCCTTCTTCTTAACAAAAAAGAACCACGCAGCAGCTCGAGATATGGAGGGTTTGATGGAGACCCTCACCCATATACTCCTCCATAGTGTGACGTCCCTTAATGTACACTGACTATGCCAACCCTTGCAATTCACAAACTACTGAAAGTGCCAGAGCAAAAGGACCGAAGCTCTAATAAGATGTACAGATGCAGGTTTTAGAAAAATATACAAATACAGTCTTTATTAATAAATACTCTTTTAGGTAGCTTGGTTGGTCACCAATTAAATAGGTCACTACATTAATGTTGAGAAAGGGACAGTAAACAACAAACAAAAAAAAGAAAGAGAAAACAAATCACCAAGACATTGGGATTGGGCCTGTTGAACCAAGGGAGGGTAGACACACTGGTGGAAAGCTAGGGTTTCTATACCACACATGACTGTGCAAACACACTTATCCTAATATACACTTCAATTCAATACCCTGCAACCTTCACAATACTCAGGTACCTTAAGTAATAAGGACAAAGGAGCTTCACACTATGTAACACTGCAAGACTTCCAATCATTAACAAACACAAAAAAAGGCTAGGGAACCCAGCATGGTCATAGCTACCAGCGTCCACGCTGATTACACGCCGACTCGGAAATTTGAAGTAGTTCCAACAGCGCCTGCTTCCCCAATCACTGTTCAAACAAACACATGCTTAGCCCACTACTTGCTAATTAAAGCAAACTATTAAGGAAAACTCAAAACATACCTGGAGGCAGAAGCAGCCGACCAAACATTGCTACACCACAGACTGCGTTCTCACACAGATACCCTGCTGCCGTGAGGACCCCAAGTGCCTTTATTTGCTCCTAACTGTGTGGATTTAGGTGGTCTAATCAATGCCCGTCCTAATGCTTAATTAAAGACTGCACAAGTGAGCCCAAGCACTGAGAGAGTGAGAGAGAGAGAGAGAGAGAGAGAAAAATAAACACAAGAGACAGCAAACTGGCTGTCACCACAAAACCCCAATCCAAACATGACCCACAGACTACAATCCACCCCCTCCAAATGAATCCACGGCCCAGCGATGCAGCCCAACTGGACATGTTATCTTTCACTGTCTGGCCGCACTCCTTCTTCCATCCTGATGGCAACCACTCGGGGAAGCCGGTAGGAGTTAGAATGCTGGCCTGCTGTAGCTCTGGACGAACGTCTCAAAGTTTCGGTCGTGTCTCCCGATGTGGTGTCAACTTCAGCAGGGGCCCTGGGGGGAGGCGAATCAGAGGATTCCTGAAGCTCATCTGGATACAGGCCAACCACTCCTACCTCTGTGCTGTCCTCGAGGATTTCAGCGTTAACAGGTACCTCTGCTTGCTCTGCAGAGGGAGGAACCACCCCTGCTCCTAGTTGCAAACCCTTGGGGACTGCCCTCAGCTCGGAGCAGTACACCTGATGAGCTGGTCCATCTCCATCTACAGGGGCCACAGTGTACACTGTTCCAGTGCCCAAGGGTCTTTGCACCACCTGAAACACTACAGGGTTCCAGTGGTCTTGGATTTTGTTGCGCCCCAGTACATGGTTACGCAATTACACCATCTGGCCTGCCTCCAGTCCAGGATCATCCACTGTATCATTATGCCTCTGATTCTGCCAGTTTGCCAATTCTGCTGATCTCTGCCGGACATTTTCCTGGGTCATTCTCACACTCCGTTCATGTTGTTGTATCCACTCTTCCAAGGTGCCAACAACCTGGGTCTCCATCCCAGTTCCAAGCAGGAAATCCACTGGCAGCCTTGGATGGTGCCCGAACATTAGATAATATGGGGTGTGACCAGTGGTCTGATGTGGTGTTATGTTATATGCAAAGGTCAGCTGGGGTAAATGGTGGGGCCAGTGTCGTTTTTCAGTGGGTGACAGAGTATGTAATAGGTTGTGCAAAGTGCAGTTAAATCTTTCACACTGTCCATTACCCTGCAGATGGTAAGGCGGTGTCCTGCTCTTCTGAATGCCATAGAGCTGGCACAACTGTTGAATCAGCGTACTCTCAAAGTTTCGCCCCTGGTCTGAGTGGATATGGGCTGGGGGGCCAAAACAATGAAACCACTGTTGGACCAAAATCTGGGCCATGGTGGAGGCCCTTTGGTCTCGGGTGGGAATTGCTTGGGAGTATTTAGTGAAAACATCAGTAAAAATCAATATGTTCTCTCGGCCATCACTGGCAGGCTCCAAGACGGTAAAGTCAATGGCCAGGATATCATTAGGCCGGGCCGCCTGTAATGTCCCCCAGTAAGCATGAACCTTTGGCTGGACAGCCTTCCCCAATACACACCGCCGACACTGCTGACACCAGCGCTCAGCATCTCTCGCCATGAGATGGTCCCATTGGCGCAGCAGTGCTTCGCTGGGGCTGGATAATGACTCCCGCTCCTCTGCCCATGGACATTGCCCCTCCTGATAGAACTTACGCACTGGGCCAATGACAGGGTCTGCCTCCTGTAGCAGGCCCAGATCTTGCAGTGTGCGGCCAGGTAATGCCACAACTTCTCCACACTGAACCTCAGTGTTAGACGGCTGGCAGGCAGCAACCAGGGGTCCCAACAACAAGACCTCGGTTCCGCCTGTAAAGCGCTCCAGGTACTGCCTGGTCAAGGTGGTAAAATGATTCCCAAATAAGTATTCTCTAAACTTTTCTGTTACTGCCCACTTCAGTGCGAGAAGTTTCATTGAACTGTAGTTTTCCATGTTCCTCTCGGTGGGCTTCAGCCTTCTGCTGGCAAACGCGATTGGCCACACCTTCCCATCATGGTCTTGAGAGAGGACTGCCCCAAGGCCCCCATGGCTAGCATCAATTTCCAGGAGAAAGGGCTTTTTAAAATCAGCATAGGCCAGGACAGGGGCAGAGGTACGCTTCTCCTTCAAGATCTGAAAGGCATTTTCACACACTTGGACAACTTGACCTTCAAGTTCTGCTTCTGCAGCCGAGCAAACACTTCCTCTAGCTGTCCCAGATGTTATTCTACAGTTGCAGAGAAGATGATGACATCATCAAGGTACAGGAGGACAGACTGGTAACGCTGATCCCCAAAAATGCACTCCATCAGGCGCTGGAATGTGCCAGGAGCATTACATAAGCCAAACGGCATTCTGTTAAATTTGAAGAGGTCAAATGGGGTGCAAAAAGCAGTCTTTGACTTAGCAGCTTCTGCAACTGGAACCTGGTTATACCCGCTGGCAAGTTCCAGGGTGGAAAACCACCTTGCCCCAGAAAGTGCATCTAAAGACTTGTCTGTCCTGGGAAGCAGGAAAGCATCACGCTGGGTTTTAGAATTCAGCTGTTTGGTAATCCACACAAAGACAAAGACTCCAGTCTTTCTTTGTAACCAGGACAATAAGTGAAGAGTAAGGGCTACAACTTTTCCTTATGACTTGGCTCTCCAGTAGCTGACAGATGTGATCTTTCACCGTCTCATACTGAGAAGGGGGGATTTGTCGGTAAGGCTGACGGACCGGAATGTTGTCAACTAGGAGAATCTCATGGGCAATCAAGGAGGTACAGCCCAAATCCCCATCACCCTTAGAAAAGATGCCCTCATACTTAGCAAAGAGGGCCTTGGCCTGGAACACTTGCTGTGGTGTTAGTCCCTCGAAATCAGGGAGGGAAGGAAGGTGAACGTCAGAGTCAGGAGTAACCTTCTGAGTAGAGATGAAAGCACAACACTCTTCCCATGCCGGCTCAACTCAACGGTCTCTAGCTGGGGGCATGTGACAGGGACCATAGTAAGCATACTGGGCCCAAGACAAACTGGGGCCTTCCCTTGGACCCTCACTTTAAAAGGCTTGGATGTCAACAGCCTGGATCTTCTTGCAGTGCCGCAGAACCCATTGGGCTGCCGGGCCAACCAACTTAACCAGAGGGGAATGGAAGAGCTGTGGGCCATGCAGCTCAAAAAGAACCCTGTAGCACTTCCCAAGAACATTCATACCTAATATGCCTGGTGTTACTGCCTTGCGATCTTGGAGGGTGACATTGGTTGGATCCCTGACAACCAATACCCCTCTCCCCACAATACGCTGCCCCAGTACAACCACATCTACCTCCATGTACCCTGTGTAAGGTATATCTAGCCAGTTGGCTGTTTAAGCCCCAACCACTTACAATCTTTCCGCTGCATATGATTAAAATGCTTATTAAAATACTCTGTTACAGTTGTAACCATTGATCCAGTATCAATTAAACACGGGACTACCACCCCACCCATCACCACACTCAACACAGGGCATTTTTCCACTAACTGACCCAGTGAGGATAAACATGCAGAGCCAGTGTCCTTCCCTCCCAGTGTGTGACTCTGCACACTGGGGGGTTCTAGTTTCCCAACTGGCTAGTAGTACTACTGGCAAGGGGTACTGACTGACTGGTAGGGTGCTCAGTTAGCACACGAGAGCCGTGCCTACTGTTTCTAGGAGTGGGAACAGACTGGCAATACCGAGCTATATAGCCTGGCTGATCACACTTAATACAAATGGGCTGACTATTAGATGTGCATTTAAAATGACCTGTTCTGTATGGCTGAGGAGCCTGTGGTTTGCCGTGAGGCTGCCCTAGGTGTTTAACCAGGAGGTCTAGTTGGGCTTGTTGTTTTAAGACTATCTCTTTTAACTCTGCTATCTCAGATATCTGGACAAGGGTGGATTCACACTGAGATGTATATGTGGTCTCACCACTGCGCCCAGGAGCACGAAGACCTCGGTCACGACTGCCCCACTTCCACCCACCTAGTGGCCTCACGTCTTATTTCTAACAAAGACAAATCCTCATTTTCTCTAACCAGTCTTTTAAGTTCCCTACGCAGCATATGATCTCGTACATTTTCACAAAATTGGTTTCTTAGTACTATGTCAGAGCTGGTAATGGAACCTGCTTTGGATTGTTTCACTTTGTCCATAAGCTCCATAAGAGCATGAGAGAACTCGTATAGGGAGAACTCTCTTTGTTTTCGGCATCGCCTCTCTTGGGGTAGGTACAGTGCCTGTTCCCTTCACGCTGGCTAGGAGTCATTCTCACTCGCAGTACTTCTTTGCGCATTTGATAGTCTCTCATTCTCAGCTTGAAGCTGGGCCAGAGAGAGAGAGAGAGAGAAAAATAAACACAAGAGACAGCAAAATGGCTGTCACTACAAAACCCCAATCCAAACATGACCCACAGGCTACAATAGCTTTTTGTTCATCCATGGAGAGAGAGTAGAGGTGGCCGCGATGAGGCATTGTACCTGGCTGGAGTTCAGTGCTGAGGTTGTAGGGCCATTGAGGAGGTAATTGAATAGCCTTCCTTTTGCTGAACACGAAGCTCAGGTCATGATAAGTAGAGGGGATGGCTTGAAGGTTGACTTTGGGGTCCCGGGGCTCCCCTGAGCATGTCCTAGCCGATGCCAGGAGACAAAGCTCCGGACAGGTCAGACCCCACTGGAGAATTTTTTGCTGCAACCAAGAGATGAGAGGGTCATGGGTCAGCAGCCAAGGATGTCCCAGGATGACAGGAGGAGAATTAATAGAAGTGACGAAGAAGGAATTTTTTTCATGATGATCATCTATAGTGAAGGATAAAGGAAAGGTGTGATGGCTGATGGGGCTGTGATGAAGGGGTTGACCGTCGACGGCAGTGATTTTTATTGGCTGGGATAACGCCCTGAAACAGAAACTCCCACCCAGCTGATCACCAAAGGATTGGTCAATGAAGTTGCCAGCCACCCCCGAATCCACGAAAGTGGTGACACTGACTTGTTTGTGGCTGAGCTGAATGTGAGCTTGGACGGTGAATTGGGAAACAGTCGGTATGGTGGAGGTAGAGATGTTGATACCAGGTGATGTCCTCCCACTACTCATCTGGTCTGACCAGTTCCTGGACGGATTGGGCAGACGGCGCAATGGTGGTCAAGTGATGCACAGTAGGCACAAAGGCCCTCGTGATAGCACTGCGCCTTCTCTGCCGCATCCAAGGAGGCGTGCCCTAACTGCATGGGTTCCCCCTCAGCTCTGGAGGGGGCTTCTGATGGAAATGGAGGTTCAGTAAGGGTTTGAGAGTTCGTTGGAGGTAGTATGTGAGGAGCTGTTTTAGGTCGATACACCATGCATTGATCCACTCTCATACAGAACTGAATTAACCCTTCCAGGGTTCCAGGAATCTCCCGTCCTACTAACTGGTCTTTTATCCGAGAAGAAAGCCTTTCATAATAGGCTGTCCAGAGGGCGGAGTCGCTGCAAGCAGATGCAGATGCTCTTGGTAGAGTTAAGATTCCCACCAGAATCAGCATTAACATTCATGCACAGAACAGATAATGCAGTGAGTACTCACGTAACCCAGTATGATGACTCTAGACGGGCAAGGTTGCAGGACTCAATGTCTGAGCAACGTGAATCAACCTACTTCCTGTTTATATACCCTGTGACTCGCTCATTTCCTGTGACCCGTGCGCGTCACACGATTGGTGCATGTGACACAAACACATTTAGAATGGAGATTAATGGGCAGCTTCTTTTAAGGTAAGGTTAGGTCAGAGCAGCACTTGCACACACTTATACTAAAGACAGAAATACACAAATTATACAAGCAAATAGACAATTATGAAGGAAGCGTTGAGATCCCATCACAAGAACAGCAGCATTTAGACACACACACACACACACACATACAGTAAGACAGGTGCTGCTGGGGCTGCAGCATGAATTAAACAGTGCAGCCTGACTGCAGGAATTTCCATCACATCACCATTCACACTCCTACTGCACTCACACACACACACACACACACACACACACACACTCATTTTAATCTCTCTTCTCACACTCTCTCTCTTCCTGCTACTATTCACCCCCACCCTTATTACACATATCACACGATTCTTACAGAAAAAGTAAATCTAATCTCTCTTCACTCCGGTGAGATCATGCTTTCAAAACATTGTGAAATGTTGCCGCTTGCCCACTGGAGGGCGACACTAATCTGTGTCTACACTAATCAAACGTACACTGACCACCAGTCTCATTAGTTTCATGTCATTAAACAGTTTCCCACTAATGTACTGATTTTAACAGCTAGGGCTGATCTGCAGTCAGCTTTTAATGGTTTATCAGGCTTATCATTTGAACAGATTTTTAAAGCCCACCATGTGAGGTGCATGTACACATGTTTGACCACCAGATGTCCCCAGTTATCAATACTTTAAAATGCTACTTAACGTTTTTTAAACCCTTTTTAAGATTTACTTAAAGGTTTTTACTTAAAGGTTTTTAAAGTTTATTATAGCCTTTTAACGTTTTTTTAAAGGCTTTTAAAGTGTTTAAAAGGTTTTTAAAGTCCACAGTTTATGTGACTAGGGTTGGACTGTATCCACTTTTTTCACACCATCAAACTGTCTCCAAACAAAGTGGTTTATAGTTTTAGTTTAGTTTAGTTACAGTATATATACATTCATAATTTTTTTGAGTTCAGTTGTGGGAATGTTTTTATTTTAACTTATATCCTTTCACATAAATAGGGTTGGTTTTACACACAAAACACAGATGTCAGAATATTATACACTATATGGACAAAAGTACTGGGACGCATGTGTTTTCAGGGATGGTGCTAGGCCTCTTACTTCCAGTGAAGGACAATCCAAATGCTTCAGCAGACCAAGACATTTTGGACAACGCCAAGCTTCCAACTTTGTGGACACAGTTTGGTAGTCTGTATGACTGTTCCCCAGTGCACAAAGCAAGGCCCATAAACATCAGTCCCTGACCTCATAAATGCTCTACAGAATGAATGGGTACAAATTCCCACAGAAACACACTTTTGGAAAGCCTTCCAAGAAGAATGGAAGCTGTTATAGCTGCAAAAGGGGGCCATCTCCATATAGATTTGAAACGTATAGATTTGAATGCACTGTTATTAAAGTCCATGATGATGTAATTGTCAAGCGTCCCAATACTTTTGTTTATGTGGTATAAACGAAGTGTAAACAGTATTTTGGTTCGTGTCTCTTTAAGTCTGAATGCGTCACTTGCGTGCTCGTCCCTGTGACTGAATCCCCGCCTCTGATTGGCTGAACTCCGCTGTTTACGTGCGCGCGCCGCTTGGCGTGACAGCCACGGGCCGTTCGATTCAGTTTACTGAACCGATTCTTTTGAATTGTCCGATTCAATTAACTGATCCCGTGATTGGAATTACATCTGTGCTTAAAACTGAACTGAAAAATAAATTTACGTACAACAAACAATAATTATAATAATATTCGAACGACAACAATAATAAATACTATTTATAATAATAATAATAATAATAATTATTATTATTATTATTATTATTATAGTAATTATAATAATATACTGAGCCCAACAAAAAACATCAAAACAATAATAATTATAATAATATAATAAACAATAACAGAAGAAACAATAACAAACAATAATATACATACATCAACAACAACAAAAACAACAAAAACAACAACAACAATAACAACAATAATAATAATAATAATAATAATAATGTCTATAACAATTTGTAGAGACATGGAAAGGTAAGGAATTGTGGATGATTTCGTACATTGAAAAGTTGTGCATTGAAGAATGAATGTGCAATAAATATTCCAGATCTCCCGCATTAAATAGTACAGTCATGCTGAAATGGAAAAGGGCATTTTCCCCTTTTTATTGGTATGCTGAAGCATTAAGTTTGGTCTTTCACTGGAAGTAGGGGGCCTAGCATATGACTGTCCCAATACTTTTGTCCATGTAATGTGGATTCCCACCGGTGATTCAAACGGCTTCGACTCGTGAGTCGATTCGAGCCGTTTGAAGTGAAGGACTCCAGTCACCTTGCTGGAGCTGCAGAGGAGCGGTGAGAGAAACAGCACAGCCATGGCAGCCCCGGCGACCACCAGCAAGCCCAAAACATCCCCCAAGTCCATAAAGTTTCTGTTTGGCGGCCTGGCCGGGTAGGTACCAGGGAAGTGAGATTTAGGTGGGTTTTAGCAGGCCGACCAGGCGCGGGGCTCCACTAGCCCTGCAGCCGGGGAAGGTGAACCTCAGGCCGTGTGGGGAGGTCATAGAACTCGCGCTGCGGAGCTCTGTCCTCCACAGCTCTGCAGCCTGGCATAAAAGACCAGGCTGGGGTCAATTTGACTTAATGTTGCTACCATGCAAGCCCTGCTATGCAGTTTTGAGGAGATGTAAGTGGCAGCTCTGGACGTTAGCTGGCCCTCAGAGCCCAGGCAGGCAGGCAGGCGTGTCAATCTGAGCTGCTGGACCTCCAGCCAAATGTCAGAGATGCTAAGAATGTCCTGGGCCCCAAAACACCCAGATAATGGAACAGAATGTGCTCTGTGGACCAGGAGGGCTTTGTGTTGAAGAGTAGAGGCCCAGGGCCTTCAATTCTATAATCTATCTATATATATGGGGATGTATATGTACATGTAGCACTTATGTGTAATTGAGGTTGCATAATATATGGTCTGTATCGTGTATTCGGTCTCCGTAAT
>JBBPCX010069176.1:0-11559 GCA_037974365.1 Hydrocynus forskahlii
GAGTGGAGTGGAGAGGCTGAAATGGCTGTGAGTTACAGAGGAATTAAGAGGAAAGGACTCAGTTATGAGTGTAGATTTGGACTCAACCGTAAGTCATGGAGACTGTTCTGCTCTGATACTCGTTTCTCTGTCAGTCACAACAACAAGGAGACCCTCCTCCCCCCTGACCTCCCCCGCTCTCACAGAGTGGGAGTGTATCTGGACTGGCCGGCTGGCACTCTGTCCTTCTACAGTGTCTCTGATACACACACACTCACACACTTACACACATTCCACTCCTCATTCACTGAGCCCCTCTACGCTGGGTTTACGATTTATGACTACGCCTCAGTGCGTGTGTGTGAGATGGAATAACGAGGTACACACTCTTCTACACACTCCTCAGTGTGTGTGTGTGTGTGTGAGAAAGTGAGAGCAATGTTTGTGTTTTCACAATCATTTCACAATGACCATTGGAAGAACACACACTCCTCTAAACACTCCCCAGTGTGTTTTTCTGCAGTTGAAAATAGATGCTAACCATTAGTGAAGTATTTCTGAGTGCTCTGTTGGCTTAACTTTGACCAAAGACTAACAGAATAATCCCAGAGCTAATCAGTGATCTTTGAGCTTTTAGAACTCCTCCTCAATGATGTGGCCATGATTCAGTGATTGTAAAAGAATTATTTGCACAAACCATTGTTTATTATAGGTGTTTAAGATTGTACTAATTGTTGGGCAGGTTGCATTGCAAAATGCATTTCGTATTTTGACATTTTTTTAAGCCAAACCCAGTAAACAACTACCACCTACAGATTATTTTTCGGTGATTTAAAGAACAAACTGGATAAGGGTGTTATTATCATGGATTTTGCATCCACTGGTGATAAAGGCTATTGTTTAAAGACAAACAAAGACATTCTTTAAAGGTAAAGGGCTTTAGGACCAGGGGTTCCTGAAATTCTCCACTCTTCTAAAGCTTGATCCCGGTTAAAATGGTGATGAGTGTTATGGAACCCTCTTTTAATATCGATTCTTTAGGGGGAATATGCTAGTATGTCCATCTTCCAAAAAACTGGCTAAAAATTGGTAGCAATGGATTCTCCTTGGATTAATTACTCATTTATTTGTTCCATTCATGATCTGTTTCTGTTTTTATTTTATTTTTTAATCTGAACTTTTCCATGTTGGTCATTTTATCTTGTATTTCTGATTGAATCTGATGGAATTGTTTGCACATTGAGTTGTTCAAATAAAGATAAATCAACTCCAAGATACGACAGTAGTGCTGGTAAATTCTATTTGAATTCTTAATGTACAAGGTTATAAGCTGGTCGTTTTGCTCTAAATGGTTCTTGTACAAATCAGTAACTCTTCAAAAAGAGATACAGCTGCTGGGAGTGATGACCTTGTCACCTAATGAAATATCCAGCTTTCTGAAAATGGTGGCTGTGGTAGTTAATTAATCCCACTGTTGATGAAGTCAGTTTCATCTTATTCTGTTCATCCAAATGCTGTAATTCTCTCTTCTTCTCATTTTCTGCATTAGACTATCAGCGAACCTTTTTTCTCCTGCAGTTTCCTCTTTTCATCCTGAAACCCGGACTCCAGCTCTCTCTCTTGCTCCTACGCTGTTCTCAGTGTGCGCTCCACATCTTGGTACATCTGACTAAGGTGGTACTCACCTGCATTTGCAGAAATCATACTCTAGATACTCTAGGAACTCTAGAACTTGGATACGGTGGTATCAAAACATGGTATCGCCCCCCTTTAGCTAATGAGACCCTTTGGGTTTTCGTTTGCTCCGCCAAGTTCAAAGTGAACTCTGTCATCTCAGCTATATTCACATATACAGTGAGGCGAGACGGCGTACCTCTAGATTTTGCAGGGTACATAGGACACAAAGTAAATATATATACATATGTCATTTAAAGTTCTATAACACATATTTACATAGCTATAAATATATATTCTAAGGCAGAATGTGTGTAAAAATGTGCAATATGGTACAAGGTACAATACTGGAATGTATTTGTGTGCTTTGTACGTGCAAATAATCAGCCGCGGTTCAATATAAATAAATAAGCATTCAGTCTATGAAAAACACAAACTCTACAAAAGTGTACAAGAACAAGTATAACATGGATGTGTTTTTTGCATGTAGCTGCATGTACATTATAAAGGAAGTGACGAGCAAAGCACAAGGTGGAAAGTTGAGTCAGTCGCTGGTGGCAAGCTGAGGGCTTATGGGGAAAAACTCTCACACAGTCTGGCCAATGATGATTGTGCTGGCCATTTGTGATTGTTCGTCAGTTGTGCTGGTTAGTTCATCTCCATGGGTGAAGAGAATCATGGTGCACCTCTCAGCTTCTTGCCCAAAGATGGCCCTGATCTTCTCCACAGACAGCTGCTCCTCGTCAGTGAAGGGGCCAAGCTGTACGACCAGGATGATGGCATGGGGTCCTGATCTCCTTTTTCAGTTCTCTCTCAGACAGATCTGTGTCAAACAGGCCAGGTGTGTCCGCCAAGGTGATCTCCCTCCCAGCCACCTCACCAGTATCCTACCAGCACTCTTTGGTAATGAACAATACACTTTTAGCAGCTCTGAAGGCTCTCCTGCCTAGAATGGAGCTTTTCCCAGCTCCAGACTTCCCCACCAGAACCTCAAAGCCCCTGGAGACAGAAAAAAAACTCCCTGAAACTACAAACAAAAACTACAAACTACTGCTACTGTTACTGCTACGATTAATAACAGGGCAATCAAACACCCAACATATTTCATCACAACCACAATCACAATCACAATTAAGGCTGAAAAACCATTAACTGTATTAGTACTCCAATAACTACTGTGACAATTCATCAAGCAATCATATCCATAATTTATAACAGCAAACTATAACCATATAATCATAGGTGTATAACTGCATAAAACAATCTTCAGCAGAAAGTATTTATAACTTTCAGTAATTCAGCAACATTACTTTTATCGGGTAAATGCTGAACATGAAGATAAGATGATCTCCAGTGAGACTAACAGTGTCTGTATGTTCCTCCTAATGAGTATATATGCACTGCCAAAAGTATGTGGACAAGAATCTTTTAATCTTCTAATTATTGGGTTCAGGTATTTTAGACACACCCACTACTAACAGACATAAAAATCCAGCTCATGTCGCAGATTAAAAAATAAATAAATTTCAAGCTACATCAAATTCTTAATTTAAAAAAGCTAGAGAGGAAATATATTATCATGTCTCAAACTTTTATTAGCAAAGGCATTTTAAAATAATAGAAACGTAAAAATAAGAAAAATAAGACCAGTCCATTGTGTAATGTGACCACAATGGTGAGCAATGAGGGGTGTGGTGGGGGTTATTAAGATAAATGGTACCGTGGTCTCAGCTGGCTAGAGCAGACCACTTCAATTTGGACTGAACGAATTTAAACAGTGACACCACAATATTTAAACTCAGACTATTTCTGTTTTTGTTTCAGACGCTACGCGTGTTTATCCCCAAAGTGTACTTTAAGGATCTAGATCAACTTATATCTTCCTTTATATGGAACAAAATTCCGCGGATCAGAAAAGGGTTTTTGCAAAGACATAAGAACGAAGGAGGGTTGGGTCTCCCAAACTTTTTATTAATTACTACTGGGCTGCCAATGTACATAAAATCCAATTCTGGATGTCACCAGGGAAAGCCAGCCATTGTGGGCGTTGAAGGAGCAAAATGCAAGCTCCCCTGTGAGCGTAGCAGCATTGGTGTGTGCTCCAGCGCCTCTCAGTAAAAAATATCTTACCAATAATCCAGCAGTGAGTGCAACACTTAAAATATTGTCTCAGTTTAGACTACATTTCAAACATAAAGATAATTTACCATCCAGTCCAATAACAGCCAACCCACTTTTCCCACCATCTATGATCGACCCAGCCTTCCGAATATGGAGTGGGAAGGGCCTGATTTATATCAAGGATCTGTTTGTCGATGGCACATTTCTAACTTTCCAACTGGCAGTTCAGCACCATTCAATCCTGCAAACACATTTCTTTAGGTATTTGCAGGTGAGATTTAGGTCATATTAGGAAGAACTTCCTGCCATTCCCTGCCCAGCCAGATAAAGACTGGATTGATGAGTGCCTCCATTATGACCCATCATGGGGCGGATCAGTCTCTAGGTTATATCACATATTCCAAAGTGTCTCCACGCCTTCAGTTAACCATATTAAAGAGCAGTGGCAAGAAGAATTAGGGAGAGAGATCCCGGATGAGGATTGACGATATGCAATGGAGAGGGTACACTCCTACTCTATATGTATTAGACATGGTGTAAACTGTAATACACAGTTTAAAAACCTGTGTATATGCATCAAAAATCTCAGACCAAAATGTACCTAATTTAGAGCAGGACCAAAACATGTGGAGCAATGTTCCTGGTGTTAAATGGCACCTGAGACATGTCAGGTTCATATTAGGGTATATCTTGGTAGGTCTTGCCCTTGATAAGTGGAGGCTATGGACAATCTTAACAAAAAGGTAGATCCCGACCCTTTGATTGGTATTTTTGGGATTACACCTCTGGAATCTGAATTTACAACCTCACAAGCAGTCATCATTGCATTTACATCTCTGCCATCTAGACGAGTCATCTTACTGAACTGGAAGTCTGATATCCCTCCATCGTATGGGCACTGGGTGGTAGATGTGATGGCCAATCTCAAATTAGAAAGAATGAGAATTGCCTTAGGAGGCTCAGAAAGGAAATTTTGGACAATGGTGCAATCATTTATAGTTCACACAGAAAACAATTTCAGACCTAACATAGGATCATAGTATATATCCACTGCAACTCCCCCATTACATTCCTATTTATTATTATTTTGATTTTATTAGTATTTTGTCACGCTCGGGCCATGCCCGCTCAGGCTGGAGACAGATGCAGACTTGCATAGTGCTCTTCTTTGTTTTATTTTCAAAGCTACAAAAGAAAGGGGCACGATGGCCGAAAACACAAAGAGCCAGGGAAACCTGGCGAACACAGACCAGGGCCCTATACTATGAAGCGCATTTAATTGCATCTGACTTAACTCAATGGTTAATTGCGAACTCGCACTTGACAAATCACGGTTGTCCCAGGTGGCGTTAATCGGTACTACGAAGCGCAATAAGACGTCGATTAGTTGAATCATTGTGAACTTATCACGGTCTGTGCTCGGGGTGTGTTCAACCGTGCAAGTCACCGTTTCAAATCACGGCGCGCTCACTGTATTTCACGGAGGAAGAATGTATGAACATCATGCAAGGCTACGAGGAACACAAATCAGTGCTGCAGTGCAAGTCCAACACCACAGCAACCAACGAAGACACGCAGGCTCGTTGGAAACTCATTGCTGACCGAGTAAATGCGTAAGTACATGTGCATTGTCTCATGTTCTTAGTTGAGTATTATTTATTACACTATTTAAATGTTGTCTGAAAATGAATAAAACACTTTAAATAAATATAGAAGCATATAAATTCGTTCACATATCAGATGTGGGCCTTTTAATTAATTTAATAAAGTGCAATTACTGGGGGGCTATTTCAGATGCAATAGCAGTGGGAAGCGTTCTTGGCTGCAAAGAAAGATGTAACATAGAAACATCATTTCAAGTGGTAGGCCCATGTATTAATAGTTAATGCATTAATATTTCTACTCATTATGAGAGATGTAGTGTGTCTAGGCTCCAGTTAATAGCTTGTTTCTTTGTTTTACAGTCAATAAGAAAAAGGTTGGTGTGAAGGCGACAGGTGGAAGGCCTACTGAAGCTTTCATATCTGCAGAGTTGGCCAGCAATAGATGGAGGCCCATTATGGAGGGATAGAGGGAGGCATCCAGTCGGACCCAGATGGCAGGAATGTCCCCCCTTTATGTGCAGGGTAATATCACAATCACTCTGTACAGCGTGTACATTTGTGCAGTCATGACATTTCATTTCCTGTGTTGTGTTCAGTGGAGGTGGAGAATATTGAGCTGCTCCACCTGCAGAGTCCAACATCTCCTGTGATCCTGAGGTACAGGCGAGTGTCTGCATGGTGACAAATGTACTGCTTTGATTTTCAGTAGAATGTGGGTGATGAAACACTACTGATTCTCCTTTTTTGCTTTTGTAGTCTGGAGCAGACGAAATGCACAGTAAGCCAGTAATCACGCTTCGTGGTATAGGAAATATGTTTTTGGATTTTTTTTTTTACAATAAACTAAAAGGACATAATGGTGCAAACTGCTGTAACTTTTGTTTGTTGCATTAACAACACAAAACCTGATAGACACAGTTGAGATGCTTCAGACCACACATTTTTTTTTTCCAAAGAGACTTCACTTCATGAGATACATACTAAAAAATACAAATATACATTTGAATGCCATTTTGTGTGTGTTTAACAATGTTTTTAATCTAATATCTTTAGATTTTATGTATTTCTTATAGGTTTACCAACATAAAGAAAATATTTATCATAATACATTTGTCTTCATGAGGGCTGAAATTGTACAGTTGATGTTTTTGGAATGTATAAGAAGTCAATAATCACATTAATAAAAGTAGGACTTAAAAGGAATTCTGACTCAGGGCCTTTGTCTCACCTCACCCTTCAGGACTTCCAGACCTGCAACACAAAACTTGATTTAAAGGTTCTCACATGTAAAAATGCAACATAAAGATATGATTTGATGAGATATGACTGCTAGTATACCTGTTTGGGAAAAAAAAATGAGGTACAGACAGCAGGACAACATTTCAAATAAATGTCACAAAAGTTTATTTTGCTAAATTAAACTACAAAGACATTCAGAAATACTAAATTGTGTCTGAGCTCAAATCTGAAGGCAGTTTTTCAAAGCAGTCATCCACACAACAGTGTCATGGTGTACTGCGGGTAAAGGACGCACAACCAGCACCACAAAGACAACTCAATGAGATTCTTTTATTTGCAAACTCCACAAAGCGCCCCCGTGGGCGTACGCGAGTACTTTACTGAAACTGAAGTCCTTCTCCACTCCAAGAGTCCACTCAAAGTAAATTACGTTTTCTCTTTTCAGTCCACAGTCCGTGAGACAAAGCCTCCTGGCCTTGATGTTCCCGTTTCCCGAGGGCTCCCGCACTCTCACTCCTGTAGGGAATAGACAGATTGATCGCACACACACACTGCAGAGCCACCCCTTTGCTCCGAACACCAGCTCCGTTTCCCGCTTGGTTACACAGCCCCCTCTCTGTTCTTCCACTCCACTGCCACTGGAGAAGTCACTGTAGGGGAGCAACAGGAAACGAGTTATCATGCTCAGAGAAGTGGTTGCTCGCATTACCAGTTCTTGTCTTGTCCGCTCTAAGCCTGTGAACTTCCCAGCCTCAGACGCCAGGAGCCGTGTGGGCACGAACCGAGCTCTGGACCTGCGTCACTGCATGAGAGACCGGAGTAAATACGTATTTCTTTCAGCAGTCTTTGACTGCCACCAAAATTCCCCAAACCACAAGGGTGACCCAGCATTGCGTCTCTGGACTGGCCAGGTTTTAAACCTACACGTACACACACCCAACCAATCACACGACACCAAGGATTAACCTCCCATTAGGACTATTAGCTACAACAGGTGGACCTGTGCTGGGCTAAACGAAGCTCATCCCTTGCACCTGAGTCGCCAGGCTCCCAACCACCACACATACACATATGCATACCTTAAACCCTACCTGTCCAGGGCTGTACCACCTAGTATGTGGGCGACTGGCTCCTTTGGAGGCACGTCCGTGCTGCCTCGGACGTGACAAACAGTTTTTACCCCTTGGTTAATCATTTAATTAGTGACTTTAGTGACCCAGAACTGCAGATTTTTAACAATCAATTAAAAAGGCATAATTTGATTTTGAATAAAAGTACAAGTTTTAAGTATTTGTAACATAAGAAAAGTAAGTACTCAGTAAATATGAACTGTCAGAGCAAGTTACCTATGATTTCCATTTTTCTGTGTAGTCGCTGGGACAGCTTCAGAAATAGATTATATAAAACTTATGTAAGAATAACTAATGTTTCAGTTTTACACAGAACTCTTTCTTTATTTTTAAACAATGTCAACTTTACATCAAATCAAGTCTTGAGTTGTTCCTTCTTGTATAGTTCTTTGGTGTCCCCCTCCGTGTGATAAGGCCATCAGCCATCGTGTTTCTTTTGTTTATATCTAGAATAAGCACGGCTGCATTTGTTTCTCACAATCAGTGATGTCCTGAGACACATCATCACTCAGGTGAACTCTGGTATTTCCTAACTCATCTACAAGACTGTTGGAAAAAACTTCTAGCCACATAATTACATCTCCATTAGTGCATCTGACTTCATCTCTTGCTGCTTCTGCTGTACTGATTATTCTCCTGTTTGTCTTCAATGTGTTCTCTGACTGCAGAAACTGCTTGATGGTATTCTGCTGCCATATTCTTTTTAACGTTCTCTTTAATTAAATTTTCAAAGTAGATCTTAGGCTGGTTCAGGTATGTTTGGAAGTTGTTAAACCGCTGTTCCTGATCTCCCTCATGCTCGGCCAGTGTCCTCAGAATGTGCTTTTCCAGATCAGCTCTGTTCCCAGTGAAAGGAGGTTTCCCTCTCATTTCTCTACAAATGAAGGGGGCAATCATGTTGTACACACTCTGCTGGATGGTTTCTTTCTGAGGTTGTGTCCAAGCACAACTGCTGTTTCTGCACCTCACCAGTAGCTCTCAAAGACTTTAAAGTACTCAGGCCTTTTCTTTTTAAAGTAAATAACTGGATCCTTTTCTTCCCTGTATTTCCTGTGAAGTTCTGCAAAGCATTTTTTTGCCTGTTCAAACACATTGTAGACTGGAAGTGAATTCACCTTTTCTCTTGTCTTTTGAATGACTTCGTAAATGAGCTCTCGTATTGATTTTTGATCCTCTGGTTTAATAGAGTTTGCTCCATAAGGAATTAATCCCATGAGCCTCTTCTGTTTCACAGAGACATAATTTTGGTAATTACCAGTATTGCAAATCTTTCTGTACTCATCACTCTCCTTTTGTTGGGGAACAAGGCCAAAATCATACAGCTCTCCCAGAACTTCAACCACATCATTTGATATATTAGCATCTTTGAGTTTTGGAGCATCTTTAGTTCATTCAGAGACCCACTTTTCCCACATTGACTCAAACTCAGCTTTTGAATCTCTTGTCTTTGTTGCTCTTTTCTTTAAGATCCAAAGCAAGTTCTTTGCTCTTTTTAAGGAACGCCTTTTCATGGTTCATTTGCTGACAATCCAGTTTTTTTGGAATGATTTTCTGTTGAATTTTGTCATCCCCTTTTCTTTTGGCCTCATTTATGAGCTCATCATGAAGGTGTTGTATTTTCTTTTCAAAGGCACTTTTCCACTGAATCAATGTATTCTTTTCACTGTTTTTATCAAAATAGAATGTAAAAGCTTTTTGGACGTCCTTCAGGTTCTTTAACATTTCTTTCATAAGCTCTTGTTTTTCAAATCTTTTCACTTTTCCACTGTTGAGCATTATCTCCTCCACACTAAGCATGTTGCTCCTGAGACTCCGGGTCCGTTTCTCGTACTCCTCCTCCAGTTTTCTATACACTGAGATCTCTAACGAATTCCTAAAACTGAAAACAGTTTTCATTCAGCAGTGCATTCCACAGGTCTTTCACTCGTTGCTGAAACTGGGATAATTTCATCCTGTTTGTCTTTGATGCACGAGAAACAATGTCTCTCTTTAGGTCCTGAACATTTTCACTGTATGTAGGGTTTGGAGGAGCCATGGGTGGGCTCAGGGGCGTAACACACGTTTTCTCAAAGGCACGCCAGTGATGGTGCTCATCAGTGACAAGGGAACGAGGCACAGTCTGCGATGTCCCTCTGCACACTCTTTTTGTAAATCGTTAGTTAATTTACAGGGTTTAGGCATTTTGCACTGCTGATATCGAAGTCCCCCCCACCCCCCCCGCCCCCGCTCACTTATCTCTGGGGTCCACAGCGCGAGTGGAAGTGAACAGGCTAAGTGAACAGTAGGACAGTAACTAGTTATTGAGAGATGCCCATGACGTGACGAATGTTTAGGCAGCTCAAAATCCCAGACAATTCTAAAACCCCGGCCAGGTTTTAGAGGTCTGCAGGTCTCAAAAAGAGGACGTGTCCAGGGAAAAGAGGACGTGTCCGGGGAAAAGAGGACGTGTCCGGGGGAAAAGAGGACGTCTGGTCACCCCAGCCAACACTCAACAGGTAGAACGAAGTGATATCAGACAGTGCATCACGCTAAATTAATCAAGCTAAATTCATTGTCTTTCACAACACCCCCCCCCCTTTTGGAAAGCTTGATATGCCCCTGGGTGGGCTGCCCTCCCACAGCTGTGCAAAGTACTTCACATCATTCTGCACATCACATCACTGAAACACTGTATGAAAGACTTCTTCTTTAGCAGCTAACTTGGTCATTTCGTTCGGTTTCTCCTGCAAATGTCTCCTTGCCTCCATTATTTTCTCACTTGCTGCAACATCTGTAACATTCTGGTGCACAAATATACAGCTGGGATTCAGTCTGACCTTCTTCATCCTCATGAGGGCCTGAACAACAATCTGAAGGCTCTCTGATGGGTTTTCTCCAAAGATATTGATCAAAGTCATGTTTCCAAGATCTACAACAAAAGTTGCCAGTTCATTGTTGTGATGGATGGTGTCTTTTCCAGCCATTTCTAGAGCTTGAAGAACCTTTAGTGTCAACAACAAGAATGTAGTCAAACTCCAGCTCTTCCTTCTTCTTCTTCTTCATCTCCTCAGATACTTTGACCAGCTGCATGAAGGCTCCTCTGGTGAACCTTCCAGCACTGACTGCAAACTGGAATCCAAACATGGCGTTGAGGATAGTGGACTTCCCAGAGCTCTGAATCCCCAGAACTGACAACACAAAGACTCTCTGATCTCCCAGTTCCTTAATGACCTCTGGCACCAGTCATGCCACAGTTTTCCCTGGCAGTGCAGATATTTTTCTTTCACTATGGATAGATCTTTACATTCTAGTAAACTCATTATCTGTTGTGCAGCATATTTTCCTCTTTTGCAGTCTTCACTGCCCTCATCTACTTTCAGCACCAGATGATCTGTAATCCTCTCAAATCTGAAATTTCCAGGCTTTTGAGAGAGGCAGTTCTTAATAATTTGATGTTTTCTGCAGCAGAAACATCATGGATTTCTGCCCTTCAGAGTCACTTTGTATTTTCTTTCCCCTATCTCACACACATCTTCATCATCATCCTCTTCGTCAGTTATAACAACAGTGAGAGGTGTAGTGTCTTCACAAAGATCCTGTGCAATCACCATATTGTTGTCGTGTTCATCACGTTTAGGTAAAAGCACAACATTCACAGAGACCATTTGTGTAAGAATCTTTCTTTGAGTGCTGGAGTCACCATGGAGATTACAGAACGAGAAATGATCAGTGCTTCTGCCAGATGGGAGGTACCAGGCAATCTCCACCACTCCATCCATCAACAGACAGTTTTTGGTGCTGCCTGGAGAGTCCCTGTGGAAGAACGTGTCATG
>JBBPCX010069177.1:0-11559 GCA_037974365.1 Hydrocynus forskahlii
TTTGTGCACTGGGACACAGTCATGCTGGAATAGAAAAGGTTCTTCACCAAACTGGGTCCACAGAGTTGGAAGCATGGCGTTGTCCAAAATGTCTTGGTCTGCTGTAGCATTAAGATTCACCTTCACTGGAAGTAAGAGGCCTACCCCAAATATTTGTTTCATTTTTTCAGATTTACTACTATTTTACCATCCTAAATATTTCATATAAACACTCAGAATACACACATAGGTTGACTAGTGGGTTTGGATTGTGACTAAAATGGCTATTCCTGAGCTTTTGACATTGCGACGTCTGGTTCCATTCACCACCACTGTAAACACAGGTAATTTTCTCTGCAATGCACTGTTTCACATGAAGCCACTCTAAATGACTTTGTTGACATCTCAATGACTGACCTAATGTGTTTGTTTTAAAATTCTCCTTTAAACACTGCTTGTCTTCCACAGGCCCTGCTAATGCTAGCAATCCATCATAGCATGTTGTTTTTTTTTTATGAAAAGATGCCTAGCATAGCAAGTTCATAATGTTCCATTATCAAATAAACAACCTTTAGATCTCATTTTGCATTCACCCCCAGGATCCTAGTGGAAAATGACCAGTCAGAATCAACTTTAAAGTGCCTTCAGGGCTGCGAGCTGCAGAAAGTAGCAGGGCTCAGATGCTCGTTCAAAGGTGAGATTTTATCACATCGAACAGTGTACAGTAGGGTGTTTGTGATGTTTTGTTTGTTATTATTCTTCTGAAAAGTGAATAGTATCTGATTGAAAGGTATTTGTAGCGTGATAGGCCCATTTAGCCTTGGGGGATGACAGGCAGAGCCCTATAGTGTTGCTATTGTTTTATATCCCTAATTCATGAATAATACATGTGACTTTGAATTAACGGTTCATGAATTATTCAAGACCCTGTTGCACTTATAAAGTGAAAGTAAGGAAGTTGTGTCATTCTGTTATGTCTACCAACTTTGCCAAAACTGTCCTCCATCCTACGGATCTAATACGGAATCCTGAAGTGAGCAAACATGGAAAGGAGACAGCGGAGGACACACCTTTTGGGGTAAGGGGTTGAATTATGGTCCTGTTATGGGGTTTAAAATGAGATGTTTCCCCAGGTTGGTCTACAGATACTTCTCCAGAGGCAGTGTCCCTTTTGAGGACAACATTCATAGCGTTTCAAAGCTAAACTTGAAACACAATTTCCATAAAACTGCAACCTATGGTACACACATTCTTTATCAACATTTTCAGAGTTCCACGTAATGCTGCCTACCTTCCCCTCACACTTACAGGCTATTATATCAGTCACAGCTTCGTTGCAGGTCCATTTGGTATGTATGCAGGTTAGGGGTGTTTAGGAGGTCAAAAGTCAATGTATGAAATGGGAACAGAGCCTAAATGACCACAAATAAGGTATATGTCTAAAAAAAACATGCAACATATAGGAAATGATAGGAAATGAATGTTCAGATGCATTTTTGTAATTCAGTAAACTTTCAGTGCCAATATCTGCTTCAGATTTTCACACACAATGCCTTTTGACTTTTGTACTTACATAATTTCATAACTTTATGATTATACAACAAAAACATATGTATTCATAAGCATAAACAAAGATGGTAGATAAGATTTAATTCTCCACTGATATCTCCCGGTATGTCGCTCCATTTGTGTTACTCTCGATAAAGCGCAACCCAGCACTGTCTGCAGGGCATCCTATTTCATGATGCTCCCACCTTTGTGCTACACTGCGGGTGTTTTTGGGATCATACTCAGAAACCTCCTTTCCCAGTTTCAGTTTCAGCAGACAGAAGTGCAGTCCCTGGTGTTTCTCAGGTCACCCTGTAACTGCTACCTTCTCTCTTATCTTCCTTATCACTGGAAGATAAGAGCACCGCTCCTGTACCACGGTTTCTGCTTGTTGTACTGAATATTCCCAACCAATGGCCATATCTTTAATAATGACACCAGGAGCAATTTGCATTACATATTTCATTTTTACATTGTGTACTTTTACTTCAACCTTTACATTAGGGTGTATTTTAATCTCATTTGTGTATACTTTTTTCTATTGTTTTGTTTTGTTTTGTTATTTACATACATTTTTATGTTTACAAAAACATACAATATGCTTCATATTTATAAGTGCAGTTAATAACAAAACCACAAAGTATTAATAATAAACCCACAAATAAACAATACAAACAAAAACTGAATATTAACTATAAAAAGAAGACAACCCTTCTTCTCATCGCCCCGTGGTGGGCTGGCGCCCCGCCCAGGGTGAGACCCTCCCCCGCGCCCGTAGACCCCGGGACAGGCTCCAGGTACCCGTGACCCTAGTAAGGATTAAGCGGGTTACAGAAAATAAATGAATGAATGAATTAATTAATTAATTAATTGCTTTCCCTCATTGGGTGAGATTTGGGTAAATTTCTGGTGGGCCAAATTAAAGAGCATCCTCTGCACCTCAAAGGTATGACAAAAAGGTAGTTGTGTGAAATGAAGTAGGCGTACACAGTGTGTAAAAACTACAATAAAATCCTGGTGAATGGTCCACCACCATTCACCACATTTGAGTGGTGGCTCAGTGGTGGCCGACAGGGTAGAGAGGGGTATTCCAGATGGGCTCCATAGACCTGCAAAATGCCCCATACTGTTGGTGTTTCTGATAAAATGTCCAGCAACCCAGTGTATCATAATCGACGTAGATCTACATAGTTCATGCCCCAGTGGGAGTTCACCAGATATGAGTAAACTGCCAGTTGCGATAATGGTCCCACTGGTCATAATTACTGCCTTGCCTGGCAATGACTGTTCCTATAGAAACCCCCTGCCTGTAGGACCTCAGCCAGGCAAAAACAGGCCCTTCCCCAAAGCGCCCACCATGGCTCCGTTCCGATCTGTGTGTGTTGGAGAAACCCGGGCCCTGTGCTACTCCACTTGATTTGGTTCTGAAGCCTTTTTCCAGGCTGGCTGGGGTCCGGCAGGCATGCTCGTGAGCCCGTCCCCCCGAGGATCATTCAGCGTCCCCGTTCACATCAACCTGCACAATGTTCGGCGGCGGCGGACACGGTAAGGGCGGGGTCGCACCCTCGCCACCCTGCCTGGCTTCATTTATATCCCTCTTTTTTATCACCCACTTCACGGACATGGGTTTAGCCTCATTTGCTTTGGTCCTCAGAATTTAGCATCATAACTTACCTGAAATGTGATGATCCCACAGTTTCACTCTGGTTATGAGTATTTTCTCTCATCAGCCTTGCGAAGGTGTATTCCTACTTTGAGCATATGAATTTATTCATTTTGCACATCTTAAAGGCAGAACAGTAAGTTATGAGCCAGTTCTACAATTCTGAAAGTGTGAAACTGTGTGTATAAAGCAAGGTGTGTTTGATTTTAGTTCATTTTAAAGAAATGTCATATAGTTACTGCAATAAAGGGAAAGTCAACACATTTTTATTTCTGCATAATACAGTGCTTGAGATGTAGTCTTTTAGGGTTTGGTGTGAAATAATTAAATGTAGAGACACTTAGACTCTGATTTATTTACAATGATGGTGAATGGAACCAGGGGTCTAAAACCAAAATATAGCATTTAAATGGAATGTTGCTGATAATAAAATAGAGGCAAATCTGAAGGAATCAATTTTGCCTACATGTATCCATCTAACATGAATTGATTTTTAAAATACATTATAGTCCAAAACCTTCTTAAAACTGTTATTAAAAATATCTCAGGTATCAGGCAGTGTATTCATTAATTACTTTCAGTGAGGGAACTTTTAGCGGCGTTAAACCCTACAGATGCCTGGTTCCATTCACCATCACTGTGAATAATGCAGACTCTGTAATTTTGGCCAAAACGGAGGATTTCACAAGAGACCTACTATGAATAACTTGTTAACACATTGTTAATTATGCTACTACTAATGCATCAGAACTGCTCTTGGCCTGTGTAGATTTAACCCGCTTGTAAACCACATCCCATATATCGTATATCAAGCTTGCAACAGACATTAACATGTGCTTCATCTTGTAATCAGTAAAGTAATTGGTCCTACCATTAGTTCTCCACATCCACTGGACTCGTTTACATATAAAATGCCCACTCCTCATCCATTCAGCTCAACTGTTGATGTTACTGGTGCGGCGACAGCGAAGGCACAATCTCCTTATAGTTTAAGCTGAGGAACAATCTGAAATAACTGAGAGGTTGACCTTGAAAGATCATATTGACTGAGTATGGCTATAATAGATACAGGCGTGATTCCTTGTAATGCTTTAAAAAAAACAAAGCCACATTTAACTGGATTCTGCAATGAACTGGGAGGTGCTAGTACTGGAAATCATAATCTCTTTTCTTTTTAACAGTTAATAGTTGGGCTGTGGCATTGTAATCAAATCGTGAATGAGCAAGCAATGTTTTATTGACCCCAAGACACAGCGCATTACAATCCAACTGGGAGGTATCAAAGGCATGCATTACTTTTTAGGATCTAAATAGAAAACAGAATAGGGCCCAAAATGGACCCCTGTGGAACACCACATCTCACAAATGTTAACTGAAAGTGCACAATTTTTCATATAAGTAATAATCCAAGACTCCAACAGAATGTTCCAAGAGAATACCATGATCGGCAGAACCAGGACAAAAGCTGACTGAAACCTGGTCAGACTGTTTATGTAGGAAATGTTGGTTCTTAAGCACTTCTCTCTGGGCCGTGTTCCTCAGGGAGCTGCTGCAGTACCCAACCTCTGCTCAGGGGTCTCTGTGGAGAAGAAATCACGTTGGTGAGAAGGTGAGGGCCCAGGTTCCCGTCTCCAGCGTGGGAGAGGAGAGGGCCTTGCTGCTGGGATACACCATGATGGCCTTCTCCATCCTCATGTACTTTGTGGTAGGAATTGCTGTTGTGAAGCCATGTTACCACAGGTACTTCGTTTGAATGGACTACATAAAGCATAACATATTTATAAGCCATTATTCCATCAGTTGTTATAAAGATTCTTATAGTTGATTTCACACCAAATAGTGTTAAAACAACTGATGTTTGCTGGGCCAAGCCTTTATAAATATTTCTTCTAAATTTCTATTTTTCATTAAGTCAAATGTCATATTTTGTTGATTTTCTCAGTGTGAATAAATACACTGTTTGCTAAATTTAACAGATATAGAATAAATAACAAATGAAGCCCATGGAAAAGTTATGGCATGTTATAGTGTGTTTTATATTTTATAATATGTTAAACTCAGAAAAATGTCATATTTAAGTCTGTTCTCCTTAGAGGATGTGTTAACTGTGTTCCTGATCAGACTGTGTTTTTGAACAATGTTCAGTGTGGGGCAACCAATCATTTACTTATATATTAGTTAGTGTAAAGTGTTTCTGGATGCTGAACACCAGCAGGTCCTGATTCTGGTTGTGGTTTTATGTTGCCTTTGTTATTCAGTGACTGGGGAGAGGCCACCAACTGCTCGCTGATCCGTGTTGAGCTTCTGAACGATTCGGACGACTGCAGAAGTTTGACCACCAACCCATGTCTGCAGGTGTCTGTTTTCATCACCGAGTTTGGGACGAGAGCCCGGTTACACTACGATGAAGTGGCAGTGAACCTGAGCCCGGAGGTACAAAAACTACTACGCCCTACTGATCACTGATGGATCTTCATTGTTCTTCTCATAGTTCCTCTGGTTTATGTAGCCAGCAGAGTATCAGTTTTACCTTCCGAGAGGCACTGGCACCCTGTCTGTGTAAAGGAACCCCTTGTGACCAGTAATACTGCCATCTCTTTTTCCCCCCTTACAGTGTTTTTACACCCCTAAAAACCAGCAGAACAGGAGCGAGCTGGTGGAAGAGGCCCAGAAGATCAGGGACTTCATGTTGAGTCTGAGGGGGCAGGCCGTGGGGTGCCACCCCAGCACGGGGAAGCATCCTGAAGACGTGATCCTGAAGAAGAGATACACCGCGCGGAAGGCCCTGCAGTGTCTGCTATGGCCCAGCCTCATGCTGTTTGGAGGGGGGCTGCTGGTGGGCCTGATCAGGCTCGTACAGTGCCTGGCTCACCTCTGCAACGAAGCCTCGGCCAGGGAGGGAGGGGAGGTGGAGCAGACCACGCAGACACAGGGCAAACTCTACCAGCTACTGAGGTGGAGACCAGGGAGTCCCAGTGTGGAGCAGGACCCGGGCACCTAACATCCTATAACACATGAAGAGACTCTACATGGTATGACGGCGCACAACTGACTACTGTGGACTCACAGACAATGCAGAAATGTGTGCTTGTAAAAGAGGCCTGAGGCAGTTTGAGAAAGAAAGCTAGATCTACCTGATGCAGGGGGTGGAATAAGGAATTAGAGCTCAGTTCCAGCACAAAGTATGGTGATTCCCCTGCTTGAACATCCTAATGTAACTAATTAGTGAAGGATGAGATCAGTGAAGACATTTTATATCAGGCAAAACTCTCTTCACATTCCAATAGATGGTAATAATTGGAAATATCCATTTTCCATGGTTATAAATGGGGATAATAAATGATGTGGATCAACATCATCTAACCAATCAGAACAAACAGACATATCTAGTTGCCTGGAGGACAGCAGGGAAACACAGTCTTACAGCTCCACTAAGTGAACTAAACCTAACTGAAATACCACTGACCTTGTAAGTCACAATACCCCAAAAGAACAGAGCCTGGAGGAGGCCTTGTTTGACCTTGTTTTGCTTTGAAGGTCTTTCTCGTTTTGAAGTTTGCTGCTGGGTGAAGTCTTACAACAGCAGATTAGTTCTTCAAAACAATTGTGGTGAAGAAATTGCGCCAAAATGGCCAGTTTCACCATAATCATGCCTTACACTGCCAAACAAGCAAAGAACAAAAAACGAAAAGGAAAGTACAATCAAGCATAAACGTATCGGCGTCTTTGTGACTTTGCTTTGCTGAAGAGAGCTGAAAGCATTTTAACGTTGCTCTGTGTCCCTCACCTATTTTGGGCCAAGGACCAGTTCCATATAAAACAATATTTTCATGGACTGGTATAGATACAACTAAAAACAAAGTGCGTAAAAATACAAAGAAGCTCCCCAAAGAGTGTTTGTTTTTTACTCATTTTTGCTAGATTGTGGGCTAAATTTTTGATGTACCATATCACTTGTCCCAGATGAGCGTTTTTTCAAAAGAAAAGATCTTTCAGACTCTTATAATCAATAAAATATTTTAATTCTGTCCACGGCCCGCTGATTGGGGACCTCTGTCCTAGATCATTATTTTGCAGCCTCTAAACTGTGTAGCTAACGTGGCTAAGTAAAAGTCTGGGTACACACAATACTTTAACCTACAAAACACTTATACGGCTATGGCATAAGCATGTTGTGTCAGATGTCATATGCTGTCTTGACTGATTTCTTAACTGATTATGTCCATTAATGTAACAGTGTTTAACCTTAAATTTGCATCAAACAACAACATCAAACATTATAGCATCTGTCATGCTACTGATAACATGTTGCTGTAATGCACATATTCATGTATTGTATTAATGTCTATGACAGCTCAGGACATCATATGACATCTGTTATGGCATTATGTAACAGGGGCCAAGTAAAGTGTGCAAAATTTGACATGCTAAGTCGCTAACCAGATGCTCTTGAATCACGCTAGTAGCTTATGCCGTAGCACTAGCTGACAATATTACAGGGACTCCAAAACTGGGTTTAATAATGTTCAGTAGTTGTGATAGCAATCATAAGTGTATACTGAGTTGAATATTTTTGTTAAACAGCAATGCTGTACTATTGGCACATGGAAATCATTGAAATCATTAAAATGTACTGTTTTAGTTACAGTTGTGGATTTAGCCACGAAAGAACCAAGTAAATTTTTGTTTATCTTATTAAATTAGCTTTTTATTATTGAATAAGCTTAGTTTATTACCCGCAGCTCCATTAAAGGGACATTTATTTTTTCCTTGAGATCCAGTTATATCGTTTTATCTGGTTTCATGCACCAGTTTATGTACTATTACTACTATTTTTAATCTCTCTTCATTCAATAGAATTAAATAAGCTTTTATTATCATGCTATTAGGACTGATACATGTAAATGAGCTCTGTTCTGATTGGCTGTTGTGTGTAGAGTATTCAAACTGCTTACAATGTCTGCACAAACAGACGGAGCTAAACTGCTGTAGTTTGAATAACGCATGAAGAAATACACTGTTTTTCTGACATCATAAAAACAATGAGATCAAAATGCTCTGTTTTTGTAGCTTCATTTCAGTTTATGGACTGTATGGGCTGGAGTGGATTTTTGTTTATTTCACTGAATTATTAAGCTTAGCTTAGTACACTTATAACATTATTATACACTTATAACATTAATGTAAGTTTATGTACCAAAATCAGTCCTATTTTTAGTCTCTCTTAATCCTCTAGAGTTAAACAGGTTTTTATATTGTGCTTTTATATCGTGTACTTATTCAAAAGTAATTTTGTCTGCAACACTGGTTATAATGTCAGGATAAATGGGCGGAGCTTAACCGCTGTAGGCTGAAAAGGTGGATATGAAGAAATGCACTGGTTTTGTGACATGATCAAAACAATTCATTTTAAATTTAATTAAATTATTTATTTCCGTAGATGGAATGTATGGGCAGGGGGTTGAGTGGGACATTTTCAAACTTTCAAACTCTTTTTACATAAAAAGCCTGTTTTCCATGGTATGGACGCTTTAATGATTGCATAGTTAATACAGAGGTTCTTTTGCCATGTAGCTCTTGTGCTAGTGAGTTTTCTCAGACATCTGGTGCTCACAGCTCCTACAGTCTCTTGTTTTCTCCAGCCACGCTATCAGAAGCCACTTAATCCATGAAAAGGGACTCGCTTTAGTCCAAGTCTTCACTGAGTCATTTGGGCATCTTGCTGATGTGCTCACACAGGATGGAGAGGTACTGCGTGAGCTTGACCATGAAAATAATGAGGCCTCCTCCAGCCAGCGTGCAGGAGGGCCAGAACAGAGAGTGGAAGACGGCGCTGGAGCCATACAGCCGGCTCAGGAGAACAACGCCCTGCTGCTCTGCGGGGTCGTAATAACACCTGACCAGCTGCTGCGCCTTCAGCTTCTCAGAGATGTTCACCATCATGGCCTGCACGGCCGCATGCTCCTTCTGACACTTTGGAACGTAGAAGCACTGCAGAGAAACACGTAAAACAAACAGTTTCCCATCAGTGACTTCATTTTATGTCGTTTCCTCACTAGGGTCGCGGGTACCTGGAGCCTGTCCCGTGGTCTACGGGCACAAGGCAGGGACTCACCTTGGGTGGGGCGCCAGCCCACCGCAGGGCACACACACACCATTCGCTCACACACTCACACCTATGGTCAATTTAAAAGCCTAATTTACCTGATGCGCATGTCTCTGGACTGTGGCAGAAACCCGGAGACCCCGGAGGAACCCACGCCACCACGAGGAGAACATGCAAACCCTGGAGGTGTGAAGCAACAGTGCTACCCACTGTGCCACTGTGGGCTCCCCATTTCAAACATATAACACACAAACATGCTTCTGTAAAAGGTTCAGACTCATCTTTATGTACTGTTCATAATTCAAAATTTTGACCTGAAGGCATTTGTTTGGTATTTCAATATTATGGTAAAATATTCCCATTGTCCTTATTAAAAGTCATTTTATTAGTCATCAGAAAACTCCCATAATTTGCATTAATTTTGTTTGTAAGTGAGCCTTAATAACCACAGTGGCAGAAGACCAATATTTCTGTCTGGAGTAACTTTTGAGCTCGTCACAGTTTCTGAAAATTCATTTAATGTGATGTGCCAACACTTGTTTCAAAACATCCTGTTCATATAGACCATGTGTGCAACCTAAGCTGCAAAAGCAGATTTATATTCAGTCAACACATTTACATTTATCCAGCTGTCAGTGTAGCCCTGCCCACTGAAGTGATAAGGTGTGTTTCAGCCTGGACTGCTTTTGAAGGGTTAAGTGAAAAGATGCCGAAAAGAAGCCATAGCCGTTCTTGAAGCAGCCTGACCTCCGAGCTGATGTCCTGCATCTCCTCGTTGTAGGACAGTAGCCCTACGCGTCCCGTGGCGTTGATGCTGACGTAGACCTGCAGGCAGGGGTATCTGGAGCTCCTCCAGCAGTCTGGACCACAGCTGTACGAGCAGTTAACCTCCATGGTCAAAGAGGAGTTCAGTATCGTGCAGATGCTCTCCTCAGTCCACACACTGGTCACAATGGAGAAAATATGGTCAAGCAAATCTGTGTTTCTGAAGCAGGTGCAAAGGTCCTCCCATGACATTTATGTGGTTTCATCAAAAAAAACTGTCTGCATTTTACCTCACCTCTTTTTACACCTTAAAATTTAACAGGTTGTTTTTGCTACCGTGGCTTTAAGAGTAATATATGTAAATAACGCCTTTGTATTGTGTCTGCACAAAGCATTCCCGGTTGAAACACTTCTTATAACTTCTAAGCCACTGTAGATCACGAAGGGGGTAAATGTAAGCGTATTGGAGTTAATGATATCATTCAGATGAGCTGTCATCTGTAGGAGCATATCTTCTGTATATGAACGGTACTGGGTGGGGGGTGAATAAATGGGCGTGGCTAAACTGCTGTAGGATACAATGGGGGTGTGTGTAAATGCATTGGAATTAATGACATAAAATAACTATATTCAAAATGCACTTTTTTTTGCATTTCTTCTGTATTTGAACTGTACTGGATGGGGTGGGAATGAATGGGCAGAGCTAAACCACTGTCAGATAAAATGGGGGGTATATGTAAATGGATTTAATGACATAATAAAAACAATATATTTAAAATGGTCTGTTTTTTTTGGCTTATCCTCTATATATGAACTGTATTGCATTCAGAGTGAACAGCATGTTTGAAATATACCATACATTTAATATTTTTATTTCAAAAAGTGACAAAAAAGGGGGGCCTTTAACCCTTTAAAGCGTGTTTAACATCTAAATGTCCCTGTAGGAGTGTTTGAGGTGAACCAGGTGATGTTCCTGCTACCTGTCAGCGTAGGAGCGCACCATGGTGATGCAGAGCATGAAGTACATCATGATGGAGCAGAAGACCATGCTGACGCCCAGCAGAATGGCCCGGTCCTCCCCAGCCTTCAGTGCCGTCTCCGTCCGCTTCTTATCCATCAGCTCAGCGCCCCGGAACCTCTGGTAGATGCTCCTAAACAAATCAAATCGGATTAAGTTTCCTATGAATTGTAGGTATTCTATGGGCAGTGCAGATTCTACATAATTACATGTAAAGTAAGTGTACATTTGTCATATGTGAACACACGTGTATGGGGGAGCAGTGTGTGGGGAGCAGTGTGTTGGGGACGGTGTGTGGGGAGCGGTGTGTGAGGAGCAGTGTGTGTGGGGAGCAGTGTGTTGGGGACAGTGTGTGGGGAAGCAGTGTGTGGGGCAGTGTGTGGGGAGCAGTGTGTGGGGAGCAGTGTGTGGGGAGCAGTGTGTGGGGAGCAGTGTGTGAGGAGCAGTGTGTGGGGAGCAGTGTGTGGGGAGCAGTGTGTG
>JBBPCX010069178.1:0-11559 GCA_037974365.1 Hydrocynus forskahlii
CTTTCCATGCCTTTTTGCACCTTCCTTTCTTCATGCGTTCAGTACTTTTCCCCTGTGTCATTCCATTTTATTACACATACCTTAATTTATGGACATCTATGGTTTGATTTCTTTGCATGTGTGGATTGGATGGGTTGTTACCTACATCTGGTGACATATTTATTTCAATATTTATTTTACTCGCTGTATGTGCTAACACTCAGATTTTTTTTTTGAAGAATTCTGCTGCATGAATCAATGAGATACTGCTATTGCTTTACATAGTACGGACATTGGTATAAAGAATTCGGTATGGAAGTGTTTATTTTAGTCTACTTGAAGCCTTATGAACTGTTAAAGGAGCAGTTCAGTAAAACATCTGACTTCCAAAGAGCTCCACCTCCCTCAAATGTGTTTGATCACTTGAGACATGTTTAGTTCACTTCTTTAGTTCAGAACTGAAGCTACAGCCAACATAACTAGCATTATAAATCAATAGTCACCCAAAACATTTAATGTAAAAACATCCCCAAAACATATCTGGACCAGCTCAAACCGCATGCTGTAGTCTTTTACTCAACCCAAAACGCACTCTAGTCTCAAACCCAAAACCCACTCTTGTCTTAAACTCAGCCAAAAACCTGCTCTAGTCCTAACCTCAGTTTCACTACAGGACGTTGAAAGCAGAGCAGGGGATTCTGGTGTCCTGTCTGCAGTGGTTTTGTTTTGTGTTTATTTGGAGATAAATAAAAGGCAAAGCCTGTTTGGAATCAGGTTTCCATCTGCAGCTCAGCCGTGACAGTTACCATGCCAGCAAACCCGAAACAGACAGGACGGGGGAGGAAAAGGAGGGGGTTTCTAGTTTTAAACCTCTAAATGTCACCATGTCTTTTTAGCTCAGCACAGAAGAAAAAAGCCTCTGTGGAAAATCTGCGCTATGATCACAGAGTCTGAAAATCCACTAATGTCCAGCGGTGGGCAGCAGCCAATGTGGATGGTGTGCATGCACTAACATGGCATTCAAATTACGATGCTGACACACTGAGTGGGGACGTGGTCTTGTGAACATGGTGGTGGACATTTGGGATGAGAAAGCTGCTCTCTTTGAATCGGTCTGTGTTTCAGGCCCTCAGGGTCAGAACTTGGAGATCAGCCAGATGTTTCAAACCTGTAATCACCCACTTAATGCTACCCCAGAGAAGAAATATAATAAAAGTGAAAGTCCACTCAAGGAACTTCGCAGTAAAACGGCTTAATGGAGAGGCAGAGTCACCATCTTCACCATCAGTGTGTGAGGAATACTTCCTCCCTGATCAAGGACAGGTGCTGTCTATGATCAGGGAAGGAGCACTCTTCAGATACTGGCGGGGAAGACAGTGAATGGATCTGGAATTTTGGTATGAACCCAAATTCTTCCCTGCTTTTCACCACCATCCCAGACGTTTTAGTGGATAAACTCTCCACATTTCACTGTTTTCATAGTATGCTGTCTTAATGCCACACTGTTCTCATACCTTGCTGTTCTTACGCTGCATTGTTCTTACATTGTGCTTTTCTCACACTGGATCGCACACACGAACCACTGCTCATGTCACTCTGTTCTCACATTGTGTGGTTCTCATGCTGTGCAGTTTTTACATTGCACTGTTCTAACACTGGACTGTGTTTTTTTCAGACTTAACTGTTTTCATGCTATGCATTTCTCACACTGTGCTGTTTTAACACTGCCCTGTTCTAACACTGAGAACACCTTACAGAAAAAACACACACACATGACACAAGCATTTTAAATCAAACTAAATAAACAGCAGATCAGGTAGGATCTGTGCAGAAGGTTCTGTGTTTAGATCTGTTCTCTGTGTCTTTCCTGACCATGTTTCATGTGAGACTGTCTATGTCAGGGGTGTCAAACTCTGGTCCTGCAGGGCCGGTGTGCAGCACAGTTTGATGGTGCTCCTCCTCAAACACATTCACTAAACCTGACAATTAACTGGCGAGGTGAACCAGGTGTTTCTGAGCAGGGAAATCATCAAAACATGCTGGACCACAGTCCTCCAGGACTGGAGTTCGACACCCCTGGTCTATGTGGACATTGGGGTGGACAATATAACTGCACTTACATTCTAGATTAAACTTTAATTTCCGCAAAGAAAACCATGCTGCCTCACAAACTGCCCCCTACACACTTACTGCTTCCTACACACACTAGCACGTACTTACTTCCTCCCACACACACTTACTACCCCTTAGACTAACTATTGGCTAAACCAACCATCTGCTTGCTGCCTTGAGTCATCCCACTTTCCCAAGACTGTTTCTGTTCCCTGAACTAAACAGAAAGGTAGGAAAATCTTCAGAGTGTGTTCTAATAAATTAATTAGCCTTTCTCAATCAACCAGTAAGCTCAGCACCTTAGATTGCTCGCTCCTTAAGTATTCAGTATCTCAACGCCTTATGCCTTACAGAGACCTTGATTAGACCTGACGAGTTTGTAGCTCTTAGTGAGGCCACGCCCACAGGCTTTAATTATGTACACAGTCTGAGACTAAACGTTAGAAGGGGAGGCACAGGAGCCATTTACAGAACTGTCGTAACTATTAGGTAGAAAATAGTGTTTTGCCCTCACATCCTTTGAACTGCCCTAAAATAAATAATCTACGCTGGTCACACTTTTCATTTAATCCTGAACCTTGGTATTAATGTGGATAACATAGTTATTTTCACTGACCACAGTGATCTCAGATTACTACCTCATTGCATAAGCTTCATCTTAATCATGATGAAAGCACATCCCTTTACTTTTGTGTAAGTCCAATAACATGCACCACAGCAGTTTTATTGAAAATCTCCAATATTTATCATCCCCATTCGGGACTCCATCTGGTCCAGTAGACTTAGATAACCTAACTGAATGCTTAGAGACCTCTCTTCAGTCCACATTAGATTATGTCACACCTCTAAAACAAAAAAGAGTCAGACTCCATGGTATAATGGTCAAACATGCGGTTTAAAGCTAAATATTCGAGGACTAGAGTGTAAATAGTGAATAACCAAGTTGGAATCTTTCCACTCCACCTGGAGGGTGAGCCTTAGACACTACAGCAGATCACTTACTGTGGCACGCTCAGCCTATCTGTCGTCTCTCATTGAATCTAACAAAAATAATCCCAGGTTTCTGTTCAGTACAATTTCTAAACTAACTAGAAACCAGGCAGGTGCCTGCAAACTATAGCAGTGAGGATATTATGGACTTGAACAATAAAAAGTCATTAGACCTGAAATTCAAATTAGAAGTTTTACTCCACCGTGTCTGCTGCCTGATGCAGCCAAAGCAGATACCATTCAAAACTGAACTGTAATAGAGGTGGAGGCTGTAAGTGACAGGAGAATGGTGGCCAAGCTGTCATCCTTGTTGGATCACATCTCCCACCCCATGCGGGAGACTCTGACAACACTGAGCAGCTCTTTCAGTGGCAAGCTGCTACCGCCATGATAAGGGAATGAGAGATTCTGCAGGTCTTTCCTTCCAACCGCTGTCAGACTCTATGTTTACATTTATGTTTACGGCATTTAGCAGACGCTCTTATCCAGAGCGACATACATCAGTGCTTTAGTAGTCCATAACTGTTCTTTATACCTGTAAAGCTATACTTAAATCAACATCAGCTTTTAACCAATTACTGCCAGCTAAGTTACGCACCTTAACAGACCCTGTCAAAGAGAAAAAAACAGTTTAGAGGGTAAGTGCCTGAGGGATTTGTTAAATATATAGGAAAAGATTTAAAAGAGATAAGCGAGAGGACTGGTTAGTCACCAAGATGCTCCTTAAAGGGGTGGGTCTTCAGACAATGCTTGAGGACAGCGAAGGACTCCGTAGATCTGATTGCAAGCGGGAGTTTGTTCCACCACTGGGGGGCCGAGACTGAAAAGAGTCTTGATGCATGTCTTCCTCAGAGGTTCAAGACGAGCGGTGCTTGGAGCTCGGAGAGGACGAGAAGTGACACGCTGTTTGATCAGTGCAGACAAGTAAGGAGGTGCGAGTCCATTCTTAGCCTTGAAGGCAAGTGTTCTTCAACAAAGACGTTGCAGATGACCATACACGCACAAACACACACATCCAATACACCAGCAATTCTCAAAGTCCGGAACCCGGGTCCGTACCCGGACCGAACTGCAAGTCATTCCAGACCCAGTCCACACATATTAGGAATGCATTTACGCAATGCAATTAAGTTTGTTTTAATACATTTTTATACATTTCAGTTTTTACGAAAATCCTGGCATGAGATTAACCGAAGCAAAGTTGGCGTGCTTCATTTCTCAGGCTTCGCAGCCACATTAGCAAGTCTGCTAAGGCTAATGGGCATTCACGTGCAGTCCTGCGAGCACGAGTGAGCTAAATACCTGTTTCATTATAAGTGTCACCGAAGAAGGAGGTGTTATGTCCCGTCGCCACTTTAAATGTTGACGCATAAAAGTAATTAAGATAATCAAGGTTATTGTTAAATCTTTTCATAAAACTACAGTGCATAGTATACTTTACTGTCAAAAGTGAGAGTGGATTAGGTTCACAAGCAAACAATTATAGGCAAACAGCACCATTTCTTTTGGTTGTATGTAAGCACATTTAATTAAAGGGATTTGTTTAGCCAGACTTTCCCTTAATCCTGTTTCATGGAACAGGACCCAGGTGGCAAGAAAGTTTATTTTGCTTTTCCATTATTTCAGCACATTATAACTGACAAAAATACTGTATTCACTTTGCATGTGTATGTAAATGTATTATAAGAATAGTCACCATAAGTGATGCATTTTAAATATGTACATAAACATATTAAACTAAAAGAACCACCGGCATAGGTGAATATGAAACATGTTTAATAGTTTTTACAAAATAAAATACAAAAACTAAGGTAGACAATTAGTGATTTTTATGCTTTGAGAAATGTACAAACGATGGAAGTCAGTGTCACTTTGGAGTTTGAGAAATGTACAAATGATGTATAACCAAAACGTAGTGGTACATAAACAAGGAAAAGTTTTAACACACCTAATTCCAGGTGAGGAATCACAAGATAAACTTCCTCCCTCCATTCAAAGTCAGCAATGTTTGTAATGAGTGAGAGGACCTTTGGGCTGACCACATACTGCTTCTTTGACTGTTTTCTGTCAACTTTGGTGCCCTTATCAGGGTTAATCTTGAAAATGTACTTACTGAAATGGAAAAAAAAAACCGAAAAAAAACCACAGTAAGCAAATTAGTCTCCAACTAGGGACAAATAACCTTAACCTTAGATATAAAAATAAACAACTGCACAGCTTCCAAAAATACAAAGAATTCAAGGCTGCTAAGGCCGAGTTTTCAGTTCCTGCATACATGTGCTGGAATTGAGTGATGGGCCTAAGCAGGAAGGCCAACCCAAAGCCAGTTCATTAATATCTTGGTCCTTTAAGGAATCATAAAAAGCAAAAATGGGAAAAGGGAAAAGCAAAGATAATAAGGCAAAAGCAATAAATAAAATCATTTCATTCTTTTTCAGTAACTGTGTTTCTTAGTGCAAGAGTACGAATACTTCATAGATTTTTATAGCATCTCCTTATGGACGTTTTGTTGTGGGATGTTTTACAGGGCAAGATCCCACTAACGCTAGTGAAAGTTGAAGCGGCACACCTGTGTTTTATTTTGTTAATTTGGAAATAAATATATTATGTTTGTTGATGATGTAAGAGAAGAAAGTAGAGAGAGAAAAAGAGAGTAAGCAAGAGAGAAAGTCAATGTGAAGTAGTGACGTATTCCAGCAGCTACCAGTGCAGGGAAAAACAATCCCTGAACAGTCTGTTGCAGGGAGAACACACATACTCCAAATCTAGGACCATTTTACAGTTGCCAATCCACCTAACCCGCGTGTTTGTGGAAGGAAACCCATACAAACATAGGGAGAAAAAAAATGTAAATTCTACACAGAGAGAACTTGATGATCAAAACCAGGTCTTTGTTGTGAGGCAGCAGTTCCAACCACTCAGACACGGCACAATCCAGAACTTTGACATAGAATTAAAAATGAATATTCACCACAAACCACAATGCAGGGAGTTGTTGGAAGCATCTCATTGTTCACCTCACATGGAAGACAAGTGTCCTCCACTTTCACCATCATTTTTTCTTCAGCTTCATTGAAGTAGGCCAGAAGTGTCAGGACAGATCCTGCTATCACACAGGCTGTGCTTGTTTCCTTGAGGTCACAGAGTGTCTTTGTGATTTTATTTCTTCTGTCACGAGAGTGACTGAAAATAATACATTATTTTTCTACACTTTTTGGAGACTGACACATTAAAATCTGAATTCAACCTTACTCCAGTAAGTTCAAGAAAGTGTGCTTTTGCACCACACATCTCAAACAGATATGGCCACATCATCAGTTCAGCAGTTTCAGTCCCTTTGATGTCCTTTTTCTGTGTGTAAAAAGTTGCAACAATTATCTTTTCAATCTTGTTTGTGCATATTAACCTGTTGCTGCTTTTTCTGTTTGAGTTTCTGAGGTCTCATTTGCTGGCAGACAAGAAGGTTGCCAATTAATGCAGCCATAGGAATCTCAACCAATCTTCTTGGTTTTGGGCTCATCACTATCAACTGTTTCTGGTGTTTCTGTATGAGGCCTTTTCTGCTGGAAAGTTACATTCTCTCACTGCAGGTTATCAGCTCTGCACTGCAACTGCTTAGCTGATGAATCATACCCACTACCAATGGTCTGGAGAGCAACAATACCTTTGAAACTCTTAGTATATTTCAAAACCACCCTCTGAGCTATCCAGGGGCGTATCACATGGGGTGGAGTGGGGGGGTTTCAACATCCCCACTTTTGCTAAAAGGCGATTCCATCCCCCCCCACAGTCGGCACGCAGACGTATTCTCAAAGGCACGCCAGTGATGGTGCTCATCAGTGACAAGGGAACGAGACACAGTCTGCTATGTCCCTCTGCTCACTTTTTTTGAGACCTGGAAAACACGTCCGGCCGGGGTTTTAGAATTGTCTGGGATTTTGAGCATTCGTCACGTCATGGGCATCTCTCATTAACTAGTTACTGTCCCACACTGTTCACTTCCACTCGTGCTGTGGACCCGAGAGAGAAATGAGCGAGGGGGGGGGTTATACAAATTTATCAACGACAGCACGTGTATCTTTTTGTAAATCGTTAATGAATTTACAGGCGTTTAGGCATTTTGTACTGCTGATATCGATCGCCCAGCAGCAAGCAATGGCGCGAGGAGAATGTCGCATGTGCATGAGAACTCTTCCTTGTTCTGTAGGTGATCTTTTTTCAGCCTTTATATCATTATGATCTCATTTGGATTGTGCAATCTGTATGTTACTGAATGTTAGTCTCATCCCCTCATCACCTTTTCATTGCACAAATACTAAGTCACTTTTCATAACCTCTTGCACTAATGATCTGTTATTTTATTATATCTGTTATAGTTATTTGTTAGTTATTTTGTTATTAAAGTTATTTTGTTATTCCGTTTTCACTAGTACTAGTGTTTTTTTTTTACTTTTTATTATCTTATCTTTATTCCTCTTGTTACACTGAACATGTTTATGACAAAATAATTTCCATTCTTTCATAAATAAAGTTCTTTCTTATCTTATCTTATATGCAAGCTCGTGTGCAGCAATTCTACAGTGACTCCTTCAGTAAAGAGTCCTGACCTGCTGCTGTTCACCACCTGACACACACCTACTGATTAGACCATCTGACACTCACCCACTGGTTAGACCATCTAACACACAGCCTTTGGCTAGGCCATCTGAAGCACATCCCATGGTTAGACCATCTGATACACACCCAAAGTTTAGACTACTTAACACACACACACCTACCGACTAGTTAGACCCTCTGATGAACACTCACTGATTAGACCATCTGACACGCACACATTGGTTAGACCATCTGATGCACACCCCATAGTTAGACTATCAGATACACACCCATTGGTTAGACCATCTGACACATACACATACACACACACAGTGGTTAGACCATCAGACACATACACACACACACACACATTGGTTAGACCATCTGACCTATACCCACTGGTTTGACCATCTGATGCACACCCACTGGTTAGACCATGTTGTGGAGAATTGGAGCAAAAGTCTAAGTCCAAATTTAAGAAATCAAGACGGAGTTAGTCAGATGTGGCATCTGTGTTTAATAAAGCATCAGCCTGTGGCCTGTGGGAACTGCAACCAGAGAGCTCTCTCCAGCGAGGTCTGCACAGAGATTAAATGGGCCTCAGACTTCAGCATCCCTTTTTTGATTCAACCCACTTACCTGTTTTCCACCAATAAGTTCTAATTATCCCATTTTCATATCTCCACATTTCCCTGTTTCTGCCAATAATTAAAAGATCAGTTATCACTAATTAATATTCAGTCAAATCTGGCTCCAGCTGGCAACCAATATTTCATAAATGGGTATGGCCATGTTTTTTTAAAAAAAACATGTCCATGGGCCTTGTGAACAAATCATGTCCAGTTCAGCCCAGTTTGGCTGCATTTGGTTTTAGGGTTCATTTTGACTAATTTGCTGTGTAGCAGCTTTGGGAAGATGCTCAGGTGCAGGTGCTTGGCTTCAGTTGATACTCTTTGGGGACTCTTCCCAGTCACCCGATTCCCAGCACTTATTCCCATCGTCTAAAAGGCTGAGTGAGATAGTTCAATGGTTAAAACTCTCTAACTATGGGGTTTGTTCACTTTTGTATTTCTACCATCAATCTGTCAATTTCCATCAACCACTGGACAATCACACACACACACACACTGGTTAGACCATCAGACTTATACGCACTGGTTAGACCATCTGACTTATACCCACTGGTATAAATGCGCACAGTGTAATTGGGCTGAATCTCGTTTCCTACTCCCTACATAAAATTACAGTTTTGGGTTTTTTAATTTTACTTTTTCTTTTACCTCACTGAGATCTTTTACCTCACTGAAGTGTCACCGAGATTACAAGAGAGACTGGGCCAAGACAGCAGCTATACAAGCTCACCATGTATTGTACACAGCATATGCAATACAATATGTTAACACATGCACAAATCCAAAGTTGGACCACTTATAAGCACATTGACCTCTAACGAAAAACAACTGCAATTCTCCTTCATCACTTGAAAATGTTTTTTTTTTCTTTTTTGCAAATCAGTCCATGCCAACAAAAAGAAAAAGTGGTTTTCCCCAACTCAGTCAACATTTATTAAAAATAGGAGCATTACAAAGAGGAGCAGTAAACACTAAAACCTAGACAAAGTAAATTGATGATGCAATGATGAGTGAGAGACTTTGCATTAGTACTAAAACAGATGCATGATGTACTGAATCGAGGCTCCCTAAAACAGATGATGCAGGCATATGCAGTATACCATAGTCCAGAGGTCCGCAACCACCAGTTGATTATCAGAGTCTGAAATCTTTTATTTGAAAAAAAAATGCTAGCCTCGGTCAGAGCATTAAAAATTACATCAAAAATGTTGCCCACAAGCTATTAAAATGAGTAAAAAACAAACTCACTTTGTTTTTATATGTATCTATACCAGTCTATGCCAATACTGTTTTGCATGAAATTGGTCCGTGGAGCAAAAAATGTTGGGGACCGCTGCCAAAGTCAATTACCAGCAAAAGTAGCTTTCAACAGTGAAACACGATTTATTTAAAAAAAAAAAAAACTTTCACTTTCAGCCTCCTTTCTAATTGTGAAGGTAACGGGACGGCTTTGGTAGTGACCTTTAAAATTACAGGTAACAGATTAGGTGAATAAAGTAGGGGTTTCGCACACATACCTGAATGGCTTTTTGTTACACGTTTAGTTCGTTTTGGGCATAGGGGGCCCTATTTAATAGTTTCGTAGTGCACTAGGTAGGGAGTAGGGGGTATGGAGATGATTGGAATAAACCCCATCGTTTGTGCAGGGAATGTGACGTGTGAACGGAGCGATGGCCGTGGATATGACGGTGGTGTTCAGGGCGAGTGTGAAAACAGTCAAAACCCGAAATAAAGCGATGGGAGTCGGGTTAGATAGCAGCCGCGACGAGCTCATGAGAAGGGACAGACCCAAACACGGCTTCACGAGCCGAGCCAAGGAGGTGGTGAGTGAAAGAAACACCAAACTTTGGCGACGAGCTAACGGCTAATGAGGCTAGTTCTGAGGGAAAAATCTTAACAACATGACATGCTGTGCAACAGTAACACCAAAGACAGAGGTTTTACACAACTTTACACATCGGGCAGGTGGTGGGAGAGAGCAAAAGTGGCTTTCTAGAAGGATGAGTGGGGCTGAATTTAGCTTCTCTTTAGAACTTTCTGTGTAACTGCTGCTCTATTGAAGGCGGAACGTAGAGTTGGAACGAGAAGCTAAATTCGGCTTTAGACTTTAGTTTTTTGTTATCCTTTTAAAAAAATATGTTAAACCTTTTATTTATTTAAATACATACAGATATTTATTTGTTTGTTTCTTTGGTCATTTTGGTCCGCTTATGACACATTTTTGTATCCTCACTCTTCTTCCTTTACAGCGCATTTAAGACTGACATATGCAAATTAGCTCTGCTCTGATTGGCTGCTGTGTATCGCTCTAAGGGAGCTGTACAACACACACACACACACACATATACATACATACATACACTACCGGTGTTCTGATTTTTTTTACTACCTAATTTGTTTTCCTACCAGTAGCCTAAATTTCGTCCTTCCCCATCCCCATTAATCATTACACCAGGTCTTCTCCATATAAATACATTTATGAAGCTGCAGATTTCACAACACAAATGCACCGTATACAGTATAAAGTATTTTACTGATTATATACATTTTCTCTTAACAAAAAAATAGCACAAAGAGAACAATCACTTAATTAACTGTAACAGTGTACAATGACGTTTTGCTCTTCATTAAGCAGCACCTGAAAAGCAGCAAGAAAAAAACCCAAAAATAATTATGACGCATGATTTCTCAGAAAACAATATTTTGGTATAAAAGGTAACAGGTGTCTAGGGAAAGGCAAGTTTTAAAAACAATTTTTATTACATGCTTTTACCTTCAAGCAGTGAACAGGCTGTGTCCATCCTATGCCTGTTTATATCTTGTGTTGTTGTTTGCGCATCACTAAATTTGCCGCTACAGAGGAATTCTTCAGCAAACTGTAAAATTATTTACAATTGTACAATTATGAATGGCTTAATACAGTTACATAATACACAGAGATGGAGTTTGAAGTCCCCATAATACATAAGCAAGGAAGTAAAATGTATTCCTAAAGCTCACTTCCACTAGCAATAGTTTCCACTGCCCAAAAGGACTGAACATATAGTAATATTAAAGATTAGTCAAAAAATGAGTAATGAATCAAAGAAAAGGAAAAGCACCACAGTAGCTTGTTCATGAATGAAATATAAACACAGCTTGTACACTATTATACACTAATTTAAAAAGGTAACATTTAAATAGAAACAAGACAACAATTAAAATTTGATAATGTACATCACCTTCAACAGAAGAACTCCACAACTGCTGC
>JBBPCX010069179.1:0-11558 GCA_037974365.1 Hydrocynus forskahlii
ATACATACACACACACACACACACATGTGGACATGTGTCATGTAATGTATAAATATAATAATAATTACATGCAATGAAATTAATTGCTCTGAAAATATACGCAGCACGTGTGAATGTATTTTATGTCTTTGCTTTGCAGGAAGGTGTTTTTTTCTCTCCCACACCAAATCTACACCAGTATCAGAACCATTAGTATAGAATATCTCAGAATACCATTAAAACCAGTAAGTTTCTCCGTATATAACGTGCATACAGTGCCAGAGAGATGGTTCAGTGCAAAACCTGCAGCTTCATTTGGGGAATAACAAACAAACAGATACGTAAATAAAGTTTCCACAAGGTATGCTGTACAAGCCTAAATTAATCTGAGAAAAAAAACTAAAACTGAAAAGCTGAAATTTTGGAAAACTGGAAGTCTAAAAGTGTAAAATTAGTAAACATAAGAAGGACAAGAAAAGCAATAAGAAAGGAAATGATAACCATCATCATCATCATCATCATCAGGACACAGATTTTGTTTTTTGTTTATTCTTGTGGGCATAAAATGGAAATTGCCCGTTAAATCAGTTAACCCCTGCCCTAAGACTCAGTCATTTTAATCTGAGCTGCCTGGGTTAAAAGTTAGTTTCTCAGTAAATATATATTTATTTAACATGTTAGTTTAATGCAAACTAGTTAGTGTGTGTGTAAGTAAGTAAGTAAAGGTGCTTTAAACCAGTACATAATGAGTATTTGTACTGTATACACACACACACACACACACACACACACACACACACACACACACACACACACACACACCAAATAATCTAGTATTTTGTATTAGTTTGGCTTCCAATGCTTGCACATTTCTGTAAAAATACGTTGCAGATGAATTTTTTTTAATGCAAGTAAATGAACCGCTAATGTAAGGGAAAAAAACCCCAAAATTATAACTGTACTAGCGGACAGACCAAAAACAGTCCAAAACTTTAACCTACGTTATTGTATCCAGATTTTAAAACACATAGTTTTGAATACTTCCTATGTTCATAAAATGTAAAGTACATCACCATGTTTAGATTGGGTGAAATAATAATAATAGTAATGATAAAAATGGATACAGATTTAAGATGTTTTGTGTAAAAGAGAAAAACGTCACACACGCAAATTTACACACACACTCGAACTTCCAAACTGAAATGATAGAAGAGAAATAAATTGAATTACATTTCTTTATTATACTATATTGAATTAAATATTACCTAGTAAAATTCCTGAGCATTTGTGTGTGGAAATTTGGACAAATTACACACACACACGCACAGAAATAAAAGTCCCAAGGCTTTCCCTAGAACCGTACATGCAAAGAACCATTTCTGAACCTTTACTTTGAACAGTGTTTAACCTACGGAGTTAGAGCTGCGTCACATATTCTCGGTTCGAAACCGTCTTTCTGTTCTCGTTGTAGAGAAACTTCAAAGGCTGAGGCTCATTAGCAAAAGTACAGATAAAAAGTCACTCATTTACATTAGAAACAATGTCTTTAAAAAAAAAACGAATGTGAAAACACTGCAGCTCTGGAACGGCAGGATTTTACTTCTTTGTCATTAACAGTAATCTCTAATACCATGGGTCATACTTTACTGCTATTTTGGGTGGTATTCCCCAAAAAAGAAAGAGCAAATAATGCTATTATTATTCTGTATGACAAACATATACACAAATATTTCTAAACCAGAACAGGCCTCCCTCCTCTCATAGCATTACCTTAAAGGACTGATACAGCACCTCATATCCACTGTCATATTTCATATCCAGCTTCATTATTTATTACTGCAACATTACATGCTGCTATACTGTACATGCTGTTTTTCCGCTATTCAGGTCCTCCCTCTGTTTACACTGCGGTTCTAATATGGCACGATGCACTTTAACATCCCACTTGCACACTGTACATATGTAAATCTGCCAGATTGCTGCTACACTTATAACTTACAACTTAAAATACTTCAATTTAGCTTTCATATTTGACCTTTGACTTGTGATCTTGTTTAAATTGGTTTACTTTTTATTTCAGATTTGTTTTTAGATTTAAATTTGTACTTATTTTATAAAGTTTGCACAGTCACAACAGGAGGTTCAGGGTACATTTCACTGCGTGTTGTATTTGTATAATTATGCATGTGACAAATAAAAGAATCTTGAATCTTGAAAATATGCTTTAAACACGTGCTCCTGCAGTCAGGATTTAGAAGGTGTTGCAATCTTCCATTCACATGCATTAACCCCAGCTCATTCACACACACACACACACACACACACACACACACACTTAAACTGCATATGTCTCACATGTGCACTTACACTCATATACTTACACACTGCTAGAAATGATCAGATAAGTCTCCCACACACACACTCATTCATTCTCACCCACCCAGTCTCTCTATCTCTCTCTCACGCACGCACACTCACTCATGCTTCCTCTTCACTGGAGAACTTTTCTCAGAAAGTTTCTCCTGATCGGGTATTTCAGCGGAGAACCTGTTCTTAATGATTACCAGAGATCATCACATGAAATGGTGCCATGTGACAGATAATCAATCAATCAGTCACCTTCATCAGTTGAAGCCCTCCATCACTCTGACTCAACCCTCTATAAAACACCAGCTGAACACCTCCTGCTGTCAGGGGGAGATCTAAGCAACATCATGGGTCACCAGACCTCCAGCTCCGGAGTTTACACTGAGATCAGGCAGTGTTTTACTCCAGTGTGTGTGGATGGTGGTTGTGCTGCAGCCCTCCAGTGTGTGTAGATGATGGCTGAACGGTAGACATCCAATGTGAGTGTGTGTGTGAGTGTGTGTGTGTGTGTGTGTGTGTGTGTGTGTGTGTGTGTGTGTGTAGATGATGGTTGTACTGCAGACATCCAGTGTCTGTGTGTGTGTAGCTGGTGGATGTACTTTAGGCCTCCAGTGTTTGTGTGTGCAGATGATGATTGTACTATAGACCTCCAGTGTGTGTGTGTGTGTGTGTGTGTGTGTGTGTGTGTGTGTGTGTATGATGGTTGTAGACCTCGTTTGTGTGTGGATGATGGCTGTACTGTAGATCTCCAGTTTGTGTGTGGATGATGGCTGTACAGTAGACCTCCAGTGTGTGTGTGGATGATGTGGAGGCCGGTTGTACCTGAAGCTCTCCGCGGCTCCTGCTGTTTTCTCCTCGGCATGCTGCCCGGGGAGGCTGCTCCTCGCTCCCAAACCCTGTGCTCCTGAAGCGGCCAGCAGCGGCTCGGTAGGTCCGGTTAGGTCCGGAACTTTACTTCTCATCCAAACTCTATTTTTTTTTTAGCACGCAGGTTTACATTTCGGTCCAAATAAAGATCTGAAACCTCAAATAAAAACAGAATCTAGCCGAGATCGCTGGAGGTTCATCTTTAAAGTGTTTCCCAGTCACTCCCCAAAACAAGCGGCATAAAAACGAATAAAGAAAAAGAAGCTCTCCCAAAAATTCAGAGAACTTAAGAGTTGTTGGCTCGCTCGATTCCTGTAGAGAGAAAAATGTGGCACAGTTAGAGAAAAAATGTGGCACTTGCTGAATGAGTGGTAACGGGTTCAAGCAGGAGTGTGGCAGCGGTGCTGCTGCCAGGCTCTGCCCGGCCGCGAGGGAGGAAAGTCGGCTGAGCTTCGCGCGGCGCCAGGAGGCTCCGGGGGGCGGTCTAGAGCGGAGTGAAGGCTCGGTTAAAGCGGGATAGCTCGTCTACATTTCTAGACGGAGGCTTAAGGGCGAGGCGTGTTTTCAAGTGTTTCAAAAAATAAAAGCCACTCGGACACATCCAGTCTGAGAGAAGAACCCGGTCTGATCGCTCCAACTCCTCATCAGCTCTCTCGGCACGGGGCTGTTATACTTCTCTTTCGCACCCGTTTTCTCAACAAAACCTCACCTGTATTCCGACATGCCCCGCCCCCCGTGCTATGATTGGTTAATAGTTCTTCCCACCCGTTTTCTAAACAAAACCCTACCTGTATTCGAGCAGATCCCGCCCCTCCTGTGCTATGATTGGCTAATAGTTCAGGCTGACATGTAATCAGAGTGAGGGACTACTAGTCCATTCAGTTCAATTCAATTCAAAGAGGTTTTAAGCATTTAGGATAAAAACAATACAATATTTAACAATAAAATAAGATGAAATAGAGAGAATACAAATACAGATATAAGTATTAATGATGCAATCCCAGTAAGGAGCTAGTAGTCCGTTCAAATCAAAGAGCTTTAAACATTGTAATGAAACAGTAAAAGAGTTAACAATTTAACAAGTAAGGTGAAATAGAGGGAATAAAAATACAGATAATATGAATAATAGTAATACTACTACTAACAGCGTTGGGTGGTCAGACACTTCCAGCCAATCAGCAACGCAGGATTTGGGCTCTCCTTTCAGACCCTCTCAGCAGATACACGAACTTTCGATTCACTGCAAATAATAGCAGGATTATTACACTTACCATATTTTAATATGTAAACAGATTATTATTGCCGTAAAAATGAAATAGGAGAACTACTATCTCATATTAGTTATTTTATTTGATATAACTACATTGTGCTTCTGAATCAAGAGTTTGATGTGTTAGATTCATGACCCGATCTTACTTTGGGAAGGGTAATGGCACTTAACAGTGTCATTTAAGTCTGAAGAAATGTATTCCTCAGTTTTTTCCTATATACGATTCTAGTGCCTATTTCTCAGTCTTCAACTTTGCCTTTTGTTTTTCAGTTGGAAGTTTCTTAGGGAGTTTTTACTCTGTTTTTGAGTTCATGGTGTCATTTAGAGCTGTTTGGTTTGTTCCACCTTAGTAAAGAAAGGATAATAAAGGGATTGTGGGGTAATGTAGGTTTTTAATTGTCATTTCGACCAGATACACACAGTACACAGTGAAACGAAACAATGTTCCTCCAAGACCATGGTGCAACACAAGAACAGATCATACCCGAACACCACAAGACCACAAGTGCAGACAGGACAAAAGAGAGTGCAAGAAAAAACACAAGAGCAACAAAACAACTAGACAAGACAAGATTTAGTGCAATCAACAATGTGCCATTTAAACTCATTTTAAAGAAAAGGAATCTAGGCATAGATGCCCAGTCTGTCATTAAATTTGTACATGAAGGCATTCTCTTGTTAGTTTTCTCCATTGAGTCTCTCTTCCTTCTCCCTCACAGAAGATGGGTTCCCCCTTTGAGTCTTGGTTCCTCATGAGGTTTCTTCCTCCAGTTCCAGGGAGTTTTTACTCACCTCTGTCGCTCACCCTAGGGGCTCAGGACTCTGTAATGCTGCCTTGTGACAACTTTGGTTGTAAAAAGTGCTATATAAATAAAACTGAATTGAATTGAATCAGATGCAGAAGTGCATGTGGCTGAACTGGCTCTATGCACCTCTAAAGCAGGCTCTACCTATTTATCTATCGATCTGTCTGTCTATCTATCTAGGCTCCTCTCATTAAAATATTTTTTTCTCTGATTATGCATATTATTTATGTATTTCTCATCATCAGTGTTATAAACTGACTGTCTAAACTGACTGTACAAACTGTCTAAACTGTCTGTATAGACTGTATAAACTGTATAAGCTGACAGTCTAAACTGTCTAAACTGACAGTGTAAACTGCATAAACTTCAAGGGAGTATTTGGGGAAGTGTGAATCGACAGACTCTGATGTCGACAGGGAAGCAGAAATCGTCAGCACAACCGGCCAAGGGTCACACAGCCTGGCTGGATTCACCTGAACTTTGTCCCGTTTCTGGATGAAGTTTCCTAGCGCACGGATGTCCCGGGCTCTGCTGCGGCTCCTGTCCGGACAGACTCCCCGCAGCCAGGCGAGGCTCCCGGGGCTCCCCTCCGCACCGAGCCGCTCCATCATCGACCACTCATACTCCGCACACTTCATGGACTTCAGGCTCTCCTCCATACCGAGCTCCATGAAGAAGCTGGTGGTAACGAAACTGAGCCCGAATTTTCGGGACGCCGTTTCTCTGCAGACGTCCCCGATACCGACCCCGGGAGAAGGAGAGCTGCTGATCCGAAACCGGTGAGCCAGCGGCGGCCTGACGCTGCACGCAGGGACGGTGTAGCACAGCATAGCTAAATGGGCTGTAGGATCTACACTAAGTGGTCAAAAGTATTGGGACACACCTGTTTTTCAGGGCTTGGAGACAATGCCCCTTACTTGTGAAGGGCATTCTTAATGCTTCAGCATGCCAGTGAGTATTCAAGTACCTATTAAGAAGTACCACTGAATATTCAAAGTCTTTAAAATGCTACTTGGGCCTGCTCTAGTATTGATATATAAATACAACTTACAAATTACAATTGTACATGTACTGTACTGGCAGATGCTTGTATCAAAGCTGACTAAAGTATTGGGACACCTGACCATTACACCAGCAATTGATTGACACTGCATTCAAATCCAAAGACTTTAATATGGAGTTGGTCCCCCTTTTGCAGCTCTAACAGCTTCCACTCTTTTTGGAAGGCTTTCCACAAGATTTTGGAGTTTCTGTGGGAATTTGTGCCCATTCATTCAGTTGGATGAGAAGGTCTGGCTCGCAGTCTCCGTTCCAGTTCACCCCAAAGGTCAAGTTCTTCCACACTGAACTCCTCCAGCCAGGTCTTTAAGGATCTTTGTGCACTGGGACACAGTCAGGCTGGAATAAAAAAGGTTCTTGTCCGAACTGGGTCCACAAAGTTGGAAGCAGGATGTGTACCCACTACACTGCTTAAAAAGATTTGTAAGTTGGTTTGGATGAAAGCATCTGCCAGATACAATAATTGTAAAATTGTGATTGATTTTTTTTTTTTTTTTTTTTTTTTGGAATTTTGGAAGTTGTATTTCCATATCAATACTAAGCCTGGCCCAGATATCATTTTAAAGACTTTCAATATTTATTGGTATTTCTTAACAGCTACTTGAACACTCATTCAGCCTTTAAAAATTACCATAATTTTAAGTATTTTTGTTACTTTGTAGGTGGCAACACTGAATCGATTTCCACATATGCACTGTTGTTTGAGATGTTTCACCACAATTGTTGTACCTCTCATTGTAAATTTTTCACCAGAGATTTAGCTCATTATCCAGTAATTCAAATCGCTCCCTCAAATGTGACTTTTTTGACATCTCTGCTCTTTAATCTTTAATGGTCATGTGAGTAGATGACAGTTTTTTGTGCATTGTGCAAGGTGAAGTGGATGCTTACACCAAAACCTGCATGATATAATGTGTGAATGTATCTCATATACACTGTGTAGAGGTTCGCACCAACCAAAAGTGGTCCAAGGAAGGACAGCTGGTAAACTGGCTGCAGGATTAGAGTGGCCAAAGCTCACTGATGCACATGGGGAGTAAAAGCAAGTCTTTATGGTCTGATCCACCAAAGAGCTTCTGTAGTAGAAATGACTGAAAACGTTGATGTTGGCTGTTATGAAAATGATAAAAAGATGTCAGGCCATCACAGCTTGCTGTGGATGAACTGTATCTGCAGACCATTCAGAGGGCCCATGTTAACTCCTGTCCACCAAAAAAGATTCAGAGAGACAGAGTCAAATACCAAATTATTTGAATTATTCAGACCAGCCCTAATCAACATTGCCTCCCGTCTCCGGCAGTGTTTCAGCTGCCATTGGGAAGTTTTCCAAGTAGACAACAAAGCACTTCCGGATAAGAGCATAAATGTACCTGCCATTAATGTAAATGCAACTGAAACTGCACAAACATTTTAAAATGTAATCCTCAACTCCTGTTTCTCTCTCTCAATTTAGATACGTTGGCATAAATGCGTCTGATATCAACTATTCGGCTGGACGGTATGACCCTTCGGTGACCCCTCCCTTTGACATTGGTTTTGAGGGTGTGGGGGAGGTGGTGGGTTTGAGTTTGAGTGCCAGTTCCAGTTTCACCGTGGGCGACACTGTGGCGTACATGAGCCCTGGAGCTTTTGCGGAGTATACGGTCATTTCCGCTAAAAAAGCCGTGCCAGTCCCATCTGCCCGCCCTGAGCTGTTAGCACTGCTAGTTAGCGGAGCAACAGCCCACATCGCCCTGCACCGCCTGGGGGAGCTAAAACGTGGAGAAACGGTGTTGGTGACTGCAGCGGCTGGAGGAACCGGGCAGTTTGCCGTTCAGTTTGCTAAAATGGCCGGCTGCCATGTGGTGGGCACGTGTTCCTCTGACGAAAAGGCTGGTTTCCTAAAGACCGTCGGCTGTGATCGTCCCATTAACTACAAGTCGGAAGATTTAGCAGCTACGCTACGCAAGGAGTACCCTCAGGGTGTGGATGTCATATACGAGTCAGTAGGGGGCAGTGTTTTTGACCTTGCGGTAAATTGTTTGGCCACGAAAGGTAGATTGCTGGTTATTGGCTTTATCTCTGGCTATCAGAGCGCCTCCGGCCTGCAACCAGTGAGAGGTGCCACCATCCCCGCCAAACTGCTGCAGAAGTCGGCCAGCATACGTGGCTTCTTCCTGCCTCACTTCCTCTCGGACTACAGCGAGTCGTGGCAGAAAATGGTGGAGCTGCTGACGAAGGGCAGGCTGGTGTGTGAAGTGGATGGCGGTGAGCGAGAATCGGATGGACGCTTTGTGGGGCTGGAGTCCATCTACAGAGCAGTGGAATACCTTTATGCTGGGAAGAACCTGGGCAAAGTGGTGGTGGAGCTGGAGCAGCAAATTAACAGCAAACTCTAATCGAACAATCATCAAACCATCCAAAAATGTCCTAAAAATGTTGGTTAAAAGCAACAACTGTAATATGTTCTGTGATCCACGTTTTATTTTGTTTGTTGAGAAATGTAAACTAAAAGTGCTGGCGTTAAGTGACTGAATTGCCAACAATAAATCTATTTTTTTTTTTTCAATTGTTCATGTCTGGGTGCTGCAAAACGAGTGTTTTCATGTTAGCAAGCCTTAGTTTTCACATCTTATATTGTGTAATCATATACTGTATTGTGTAATTTGTGATCACTAACACTTGGCCCACACTACAGGTTAGTCCGACCCCCAACAATAGGTCACAAAGATGAGGCACGGACAGACGTGTTTGGAAAAGGGATATATGTCACAGTACACTGTGTGAGTGATTAGTGACTATACAAGTGGCAGTGCTGCATAGTTAGGCATGCCCTAATGTGTTTTTGCCTGCTGTTTATCGTGAGTAAAACACAGAATGGTAACTATGGGTGCTACAGTCACTGGGGTGTCAAATCTTTTCCACTAAGGGCCACTGTGGCTACAGCCCTTCATTATAAACAAGCAGGACATCACCTGATCAACTGTTTGAAGACTGAGAGCAAGTGAAATCGGGTGTACTTCTGCTTGTTTGTAATGGAAACCTGCAACCACACCGGCCCTTTGTGGATAAGTTTTGACACCCCTGCTTTACACCCTTTTACACTAACACTTCACAAAACTTGATATACAGACCAGTAGAAGTCGTCCAAAATGGCTCTGAACCCTTTTACACTTGGTCACTTAATGCGTCTTGAGTATCAAAATTATGTCTGGATGAGGCTAAGCCACACAAGACACAGCCAGGGAAAAAATAAGAGACCCTTTTTCTGGTTCTGGCTTTTGTAAGGTATGGGAGTGTGTCTCCCTATTGACCCACACTTGGTTCAACATTCCGAACAAAAATGTTTGGAGAACATTTTTAAATAATACATATAAATAATTTATTATACCTTGGAAATGTTTAACTACACTCTTACACTGTTTTACAACTGCAGCAATTAAAACAGTGATGTTAAGAGCAGAGTGTGTGTGTGTGTGTGTGTGTGTGTGTGAGACGCTGTTTCATCCATCAGAAACTGAATCAGAAGTGAAGCTGCTGGGATACAGACCATAGAAAAGCTGCTCTACACACACTACTGCACTCACAACATATGGAGTGCAATAATTCAGAAAAGAAAAGACACCTGTGTATTTTACACACATACACTCACACATTGCAGCAAACTGTACAAACAGTGAACAGAACAAAAGGGAAAAGTGGTCTCTTATCTTTCTCCGTGGCTGTACGGTTCCATTTGTGTCACCAAGATACATTTAAAACACACCTGACCACTTCACGAGCTCAGACTCATGTAATAGCAATGGAACTGCACCAAGCTCTCCAAAACCACTTGGACAGCCAGAACATCTGTGATGGCCCCTCCCTGCAGTTCTCATGGAAGAGACCGTCCCTCAGCACTGAACACTGACAGTGCTGCTCATTCAGTTCCTCACTGTACTTTCACAATTAGTTCAAATGCAGCGCCAGTTGGGTTAAACTTCACCTCACCTTGTTTTTTACTGTCCTGCTACAATAGAGTGTGTTTAAATGCATGTGGTTTGTGAGGCTGCTGTGATTTTCTTTTGAATAAAACAGAAACATGAGGAGCAGCGCCGGCTAAACGAGCGGATTTAAATGTTACTCTCCACATGGTAGTCAGATTTCTGTCTAACTGACCAGAGACACATCAGAATACAATGAAGTGACCAAATGTAAATGGGATTCTTGTTTCATTAACTTAAATTGACAGCTTGCTGATGCCTTATAGCAAGGAGGTCCTGGGTTTGATTCCTGGCTGGAGCGGCCATTCAATTCAATTCAATTTTATTTATATTGCACTTTTTACAACCAAGTTGTCCTTTCTGTATGCAGTCTGCGTGTTCTCTCCGCGTCAGCGTGAGGCTCTGCTTGGTTTTTGGTTTCCTTCTTCAGTCCAGAGACGTTGTGGGCTGGAGATGCTAAATTGACCCTAAGTATTACATTCAATTCAATTCGATTTTATTTATGTTGTACTTTTTACAACCAAATTGTCTCAAAGCAGCTTTACAGAGTCCAGGTCCGAGCCCCTAGTCAGCAAGTCAAAGGCGACAGAGGTGAGGAAAAACTCCCTAAGCTAGAAGAAGAAACCTCAGGAGGAACCAAGACTCAGAAGGGGCACCCGTCCTCCTCTGGTCGACCTGGAGAGGAAGAAAAGAGATTCTCTATTGAGACAAAAGAAGGCCTTCATGAATGAACATATCGACAGATTGGCCATCTTCAGGTAACAGAGTTGGTACAGTTAAGAATCAGTAAGAGTAGCTGTGAGTCTCTAGTCCACAACAACAGGAACAACAATGACAGCCAGAGCTTTAAACAGAAGTTGCCCTTGACTGGGGGAGGAGCACACGGGGAGTCACGGCAGCCGGACCAGTTGAGGACATCTTGGCATGGGGCCCCAGTGACGACCGTGTTTGTGTGTCTGCTTTGTGATGACCTTTTGACCTGTCTAAGTTTCTATGCCCTACCAGTCAAAAGTTTGGACACACCTTCTCATTCAATGTTTTTTCTTTGTTTTTATTATTTTCTACATTGTAGATTCATATTGAAAACAAACAAAACGATGAAGGAACACAAACCAGAACAAACCAGAATATGTTTTTTAATGAGGTAATGATGGACTGTTGTTTCTTTTTCCTTAGTTTAGTGGTTCTTGCCATAATGTGCAGTAGAACCGTAGTGGAACAGGATCACTAACTGTGGACCGACCCGAC
>JBBPCX010069180.1:0-11558 GCA_037974365.1 Hydrocynus forskahlii
CCTTATGTCCTGTTTTAGAGTCAGTGTCAATAAATACCATCTATGGAACCTGCACCGTGCCTCGCTTCACTCCCCGAACACCCCCTAACTGTGACAGTATGCATGTGTAAAAAAAGTTATAAAACTTTATGTAATCAGTACTGAAATGTGGCCGAAATGTGCAAGGCTCTCAAATGACTATGAAAAACACACTACTTTATTATAACTTTTATTCTGTCATTTAAGAATCAAAATTGTAAACATGGTATTATTCACCCTTTAGTTTTAAAGTGAGTAATGGATAATGGGCTCAGGTCCTGACATTTGTGGACTTCAGTCATGATACTGGTACTGAAATAAGGAATAAACATTCTTAAAATGTAATTTAAATAGCTTCAATTGATCCATTCTGCTCCATTTCTCACGCAAAAGGAATGGAAAGGGCATAAAGGGCATTTTCAATGTGTAAAATGTGCAATAAAGTTTAGAAACTTTCTCATGTAATCAATATGCAGAAAGCTCTTACATCAGAGCAGTGCTGCATGTGGAGGTGATGGAGTACAGTTCTTGATTTCCTTTCTAGCGGGACACACTGAGACAGCAACTTTGCTTTACTTTATACCAACTGCATTTGGAGTCTGACAAGGCTGGAAACCTCTGCGTGTTTCTGTTTATTCCTGTTTTGATTTTGTCTAGACAGGGAGCTCTTGGTAATGGCTGCTCTGTGTTTTTATTCCAGTAAGCCCATTAGCTGCCTGTGTTGTTTATTTTATTAGCCACCACATGCTGAGACACACTTTTCCAGCAGTAAGTGAAGTTTTTTGGTCCTCGGTGAGGCAACAACCTCCAGCAGTGATGAGTGTTGTAATTCTCTGCAGGACGGTGATATTAACCTGCAGCAAAGAGCAGTGGTCTAATCCAACAGTGCACTCACTGGGTTTTACACCTTTTATTGGAACTCTTTTGGAAGATTTACTAGGGCTTAATTAGGGCTTAATTGTTCAACAAAGCACTTTTAAATGCTTTCTTCACTAAGCGTTAAGCTTTGTTCATTATAACCTGTATTGTCCCGTAACTGGATGTCTATGGTGTGGAAATCATTAATATTGCATTGTTGGAAAACAGTTTGCATCCCATTTTCGTGGCTTTTTGATAGCCAAAAATATACAAGCTGGCAATATTTGAAAATGTAACAACCAATTGTGGATAAATAGAGCTCTTGAATGTATTTTTTTTTTTTTTTGCAAATAGTTCCAAATACTTTGTGATGCAAACTGACTTCATGCTTAACACTTTCCACTTTGTTAAACTCTATTAGCCATAACACAGTGAACTCCCCCAGTGCTTCAAAGAAACTGTCAGTTATACACTAATAATGTAGTGAAATTAACATATAGATTACTTTACAGTGATTCCCTTACAAAGTAAACTGTTCAAGTGAAGCAGCCAGCAGCCAGCAACGCACAAGGATACCTAAGATTCGAACCCATACACCGAATACGCAGTAATGCGATGTATGTATGAGGGTGTTGGCGTCCCCCGGTACGCTTTCCTACGACATTCTGGACTGCTGAAAAGTTTTTATACTCATTTCTTGTCATTTTTTCTTTGTTACTACAGTACAGTGCACAAGTACAGTGTATTTATGTCCTTTTCCTTTTTCTGTGGCTTAGTTGGGTTTTTATGTCCTAGATTATGATTTTACAACTGTGTTACGCCGTCACGCACTGCTCCCCAGGCGCTGTGTTCCTGGCTGCCCGCTGCTTCACTTGGTGAATGGGTTAAATGCTGAGGAATAATTTTTTGCTGTTCACACTGTGTGCTGTGGTGTGTTCACGTATGACAGAATGGTCACTTTCACATCACTAAATGTTAACATTTCCTCCAGGAGGGATATGATACAGTCCAAGGACGTGTCTGGCAGGAGGTGCAGCCTTCACCGTCACCACCTGCAATCACAGTGACAGGCATGACTGCACACACACAAACACACACATGCATTAAGGCGGAGGAGGCGTCGAGAGTGTAAAGGAGGGAGTGATGAGGTGCTGCGTCTGTGAAACCGACCCAGATGCTCAGACAGGCCTGAGAAAGATTGCGAGAGATGATGAGGTTAATCTGTAGCAGATCGATTTAAGAGTGTGAAGGAAAACACTTCCAGAATCTTCTACGCTTCACAAATTGCAGATATAAAGGTATGTTTCACCCTTCGAGTTAGTCATGATGTCTTCATAGACAGGCTTCCTTATTTATCACATCTGGAGAGAGTGAAGCGATTTAAAGAAGTGTGGATCAACTTTGGCTCGAGAGAATGAAGAATAAAAGAGTTTTTTGTTTTCTCACATACTGCATGCTTTAAAAGGGTTAAAGGGCTCATATAATGGAAACTGGAATTTTCCTTGCATTATAAAAATGAAACAGTTTGATGGTGCATGTAAATGTTGTTAAACTTTCTCTCCTCTGTCCATGCAGTTCACTTATGGAGCTGAAGCTGCAAAAACACTGTTTCTGTGTCGTCATTAAAACCAGTGCACTTAAATGCATCCACCTATTCAGCCCATAGGTTTGCCCCCATCCATTCACACCGAAGTAATAAGGAGTGTTTCAGCTCAGACTGTTTTTGAATAAGGCACAATGTGGGATAGCCAATCAGAAAAGAGATTGTTTACATACATACCAATTGTAAAGACACAGTAAAAAAGGCATGATAAGAGATTGGAAAATGGTCAGTTAGAATTGATTATGAATGTGTCTACTGTGTGAAACTATACAAACCTAAGCTGATCTCAAGATAAAAAAAACAAGCAACAGCTTTTTTCATAGTTCTTATGTATGTTTATAGTCCAAGATACTAAAAATTGCCCATATGGTGAATTCATGGGAAGTGTACACTCACTGTCCACTCTATTAGAAACATCTGCCTAGTTCTGGAACTGTCTGGCTGCTTTATGTGCTCCACCTGCCTTATAGCTCTGCTATAAAGGTGTACAGTTACAGGCTGTAGCCCATCTGTTACTGCAGAATTCATAAGTCCCCTCTACCCCATCCTGACCACAGGACCACTGCTGAGGTCCACTGGCAAAAATAAATATCAGGTATCAGCTCAGTTTTTAGACTTCAGGATGTCTAAAGGCAAGGTTGCAATATATGATTCTTGTAACACTGTCACTGACAAAATGTGGAAAAATTAATTATTTAAATGTGAGTTAAAATCAGGGGTCTTTGAACATTTAACGTGGCATGCTAATTTAGAGCCTCTACGATCAATTATAAAGTGTGTGTGTGTGTGTGTGTTTTGGAGAGACAGTGATGAATTAATGTTAAAACTTCATTGCTCACAATAACACATTTGCTTATGAGAGAAATGATGGAGCTGATGAGCAGCAGCATCCAAGGATTTCAGGATGTATAATATTTATTAACTTATATATTTTTGTTTTACTGGTATATTTCCAACATCTGCAGTAGCCCCACACTGTTCAAGATCCAGCACATTTTCATTACAGGGAATAGTTCACCCTGGGACATATTACTCTGATTGCTCTCGATGCTCTGTTAATTTGCTTAAAGTTCATCAGCAGTTTTATGTGTGTATTGTCCCCTCTCACCACGTTATAGCACATTATGATTTATATGATCCGTTTGAAGCCCAACGGTGATGCAGTGGGTAGCACTGTTGCCTCACACCTCCAGGGTTGGGGGTTTGAATCCGGGTCCTGGTCTTGTGTGTGTGTGTGTGTGTGTGTGTGTGTGTGTGGAGTTTGCATGTTCTCCTCGTGGTGGCGTGGGTTTTCTCCAGGGTCTCCGGGTTTCTCCCACAATCCAGAATTGGGGATTCATAATTGACCGTAGGTGTGTGTGTGTTCATCCTGTGGTGGGCTGGCACCCCGCCCAGGGTGAGTCCCTGCCTTGCGCCCGTAGACCCCGGGATAGACTCGGGGTACCACAGACCCTAGTAAGGATTAAGCGGTTACAGAAAATGAATGAATGAATGAATTAGTGAATGTATAAATGATTTTGATATTAATAGGTTAGTGAGGTCTTCTATGGTTTTCCCTGCTTTTCTCAATCTCCACTTGGTGTAAATGTCTTGAAAGCTCAGTTCCAGTGATCCACTGTGCTGTCTTTACAACACTCTGCAGGGTTAGGGTGCTCTGAATAGAGGATGTGGGGGCCCACCTTGAACTTCTTCAGTCGTTTTTACAGTATTCTCAGTGTGAGTGGTATATAAACCTATATGTCCCTGTTTACTTTCACACAATGTCCTGGTCCAGCAGTCAGTTTACACACTTGCCAAGCAGTCAGTTCTGAAATGTCAGAGCTAAGTACCACCTCAGTCTCGCTTTGGAGAATGGGCTCTCCCTATTGTGCTCTTCTCCCCCGAAATGAATGGCTACAAACTCTCATTCCCACCGTTTAATACATTGTGTAGTTTTTTGGTTTTTACTGGGGGGGGGACTACTTTTTACCACTTTTATACCACAGGCTTTTTTGATTGCACTTTTTTTTTTTCAGGAAAAAAGAAGAGACAAGCATCATTTAATCATTTCTCTGCATTGCGTCTTCCCTGCATTGAAACATAAATGATTTCTCATAGTCTGGCCAATACTTAATTCACAGGTTTTCCTTTGGTGCAGTGTGACATGCAGGAGCTGCATGGTGGTGCTCTACACATTTTAAACATGCAGGAACAGATGGGCTACAGCAGAGGTCTGTAAACATGTCCTAATGGACATCTTGATGCCCACAACATATGCTGATCTTATTAAGTATTAATGTTATATTTTACACCAGCAAGGTGAAGCCACAATGTTCAAGTTTCTGATGAAGTGGCTGATGAATTTGCATTCAAATTATTTTATTTCTTTTCATTTTGCGGAATATGACTTGCAGGGTTGTTGGCTATATTCATGGTTGCTATGAAAAAAATGTAATAAACAATGCCTGTTGCTATTAGAGATGTACTTAATTAGGTTTTTGACCTGTTTTGCCAATGACCAGCATTGGCTCCAACATAAGGGAAATGACATTTAATCTGAGTTCTACACACTGAAGGGCATTTCAAGTGGCTTTTTCCTCCGGTTTGAAGCTCGAGCTTATAATTATAATTGTACGAGTGTTATTTCCACTGAAGTGCACTTACTCTCCCCTGAAATTGACTGTGGTGAGAAAGCACCTGGGGTCTCTCTCATGAAGTACATTCAACTCACATGGGGTTCCTTAGACAGTTTCAGCTTCACAAAATGTAACAAACGCAACCACAGTTAACTTATTTAACCACACCTCTCTGTTAACGAGGCATTATGTAAATGACAATCATGTGAACCAAGAGGAGTCAAAGAAGAAAGAAATAATACAAAAACAGTAAAGAGCAAATCTGCTACCACTGTCAGTAATATTTGCCATTTATTTCTAATATCCACATTTCCTCAAAAAAAAAACCAATATCTTTCACATGTCTGACATCACAGACATGATGAAAAGGAAAAAAGTAAGAAAACTGAAAAGGAGCAGAAGGGTCTGTCTACCTGAATGCTTCCCCTGATTGGTCAAAGAGCTGTTTATAATCTAAAATCACAAACATGACCTGCTCTAGAACAGGTTAAGTGTGTAACATGAGTTGCCATAGTTATGCAGCCTAGTTATTAAAAGTTATCCATAATCCTGAAAATCCAAGGTTAGATTAAACTAAGCCTTAAATCAACTGGCTAAATCAAAAATCCCACTTTGTGATAAAGGGCCTAGCTACATATGACAATATGAGAATTTGCGACAATTCAAACTTTCATAGCTTAATTGTGCAAAATAGGCCCCACAGCGGACTATGTGTTGCCTCACACCTCCAGGGTTGGGGGTTTGAATCTGGGTCCTGGTGTGTGTGTGTGTGTGTGTGTGTGTGTGTGGAGTTTGCATGTTCTCATGGTGGCGTGGGTTTCCTCCATGTTCGCCGGGTTTCTCCCACAATCCAAAGACATGTGAGTCAGGTGAACTGGGGATTCTAAATTGACCGTAGGTGTGAATGTGTGCGTCTAGGGTGAGTCCCTGCCTCGCCCCCCGTAGACACCGGGATAGGCTCTGAGTACCCACAACCCTAATAAGATTTAAGCAGTTACAGAAAATGAATTAATGAATGAATAGTGCAAAGTAAAAATTCCACATATGATGTTTGTATGTGTATAGGTTCACCCACTTGCCACTTTGTTATCCAGTCCAATCATGTGACTTAAAATGATGCAGACATGGGTGAAAAACTTCAGTTAATATCCATTCTGTTTTAGAAACATGATCTTGGTGATGCTGACCATGATATGGTTGCTGGTCTACAAAATTCATGGGTGTTTCACCCGAGGGGTGTGTTGACGGGGTGGCTACAGTAACTGGAGTAATTGCACTTTATGACACTGATGATCAGAAGAGCATATCTAAACTCCAAGACCAAGAATCCGAGGCTACAGTTGCCTGATCTGATGAATCATTTCTGCTGCAGATGGCAGGGTCAGAATTTGGCATTAATAGCCTGAATCAGTGGACCCAATCTGCCTTGTGTCAACAGTTCAAGCTGGCAGTGGAGTAATGGTACTTTTACTGACCATATTTGAATCATCTCCTAACAGCTATATCCAACTACATCATTTGTAAACATTTGTCACATGTCAGGTGGTTCGACACCCTAGATGCAGTTGCAGGAGTTCAAATTACAGTTCATTGTACAAACTTTGGCAGGAAACATGAAACAAAAAGATTCACTTATTCATGACCACAGTGTATACAAGGTCATGAAAGTTCTCCACCAGATATTCCTCAAGGATACTGGTAGACCTCATAATAAGATCTAGTGGTTTCAGTCCACTGAATCAGAAGTAAAGTTTACGTGAGCTGGCATTTTTCACAAATGCCCGATGAGGAGCCAGGGATCCTTTTTCAGACAAACAGAACCAGCCAGTTGGCATGATGGAGGATGGTCCAGGTCGAGCTGGGCTTAATTTGGAGAGCCTGATCAGGTGCAGGTGATGTTGATCAGTGATGAGGGACAAATGCTCCCATGACAAGAATACACACACTGACACAACCACACACACACTCACAATTCAGAATGAAACTAGAAGTGAAATCTGGCTGTGATGGAATGGTTCGTCATTTCGTATTGAGATGACCTGCAAGGACCTTCTCTGAGTTTCCTGTGGATCGTGAGGTGTTCAGTGAGATTAGCCTACATGTTAAGGCAAGACTTCACACTCATGCCACTAAAGCTCATTCTGTGTTAATGATACTAATATGAGAACTAAGATCAGGCAGTGTGGAAATGACTAGATGCAGCACAAAAGGTATCAGATATATCAAACAATTGTTTCATACCATGTTTTTGAAAACCATGCCATTGCAATGTAGACTGCAGTGCCGCCACTGAGAGTGAGCAGACCTGCTTAGTATCACAATTAATATGCTTTCTCTGTCAGTGTCTGAGCTGTCAAGACACATCACGCCTTCTAATTTTGTTTTGACTAATCATTCATCACCTGTCAAATGAAATGAGACTGCATTCAGCAAAAATGCCAAAGTCACACAGCATAGCTTACATGATGGTTAGGTTTTTGGAAGTTAGACATTATTCATCGTCTCGCTGCTTATCCTGAGGAGGTGCTGGATACATACACTACTGGTCAAAAGTTTTAGAACACCCCCATTTTTCTGGGGGGGGGGTTTGTATTGAAATTCAAGCGGTTCAGTGTCTTAGTGTTCATTCCCAGCTCTGCTGCAGAAGTTCCTATAAGTGTGCCGCACTTATTGTTTGCTTTGCTTTCATTCTTCTGTCCAGTTCATCCTAAAGCAGCTCGGTGGGGTTTAAGTCTGGAGACTTCTGGCCACTCCAAGTTTTCCAGCTCACCATCTTTTTCTTTTTTCTGAGGTAGTTCTGGCAGAGCTTGGACTTATGTTTTGGGACACTATCTTGCTGTAGGACAAACCGACCAACTCGGCACATACCAGAGGTCCTGCATGGAGCTACAGAATTATTTCCCACTTCTGGGTAACCTTACCATTTTTACACCTCTCGCAGTTCAGAACTGTCCTTTGCTATTCATTGGACTTGAACTGTTTGAATTTCAATTAAAAAAAGCTTGAAACACCGGGGTGTTCTAAAACTTTCAACCGGTTGTGTATATGGATATGGTGGGAGTGAAAGGACGCTGGCATGGTCTGTTCACCGCTTCTGTTTCTCAGAGCTTTTTTCTTTCTTTTTTACACAACATTTTGAAATTTTTACCAACGGTTTACAACAGTTGAAATAGTTGTACCATCCAGTATACTACCATTGATGTTTTTATTATGTAAATCAGTTGGATTTTACTCATTCTGTGAGGATTCGGACTTGCCTGTGACTGTCGGTGCACCTCCGGCAAATTGAGGATTTTGAACCAGCAGTTCTAAAGTGACGTAGATCGCATTCTGTAACAAACTACATGATTAACTTTCCTTGACCGGCATGATGTTGAAATATTCCGTCGACCAGCTGATGAATTGCACCACTCCATCGTGCATATCACTCATTAAACAACTTGGACTTCTTCACCGACCTCTTTATATCCACAGAGGCTCTGGTAGAAAGTTGTTTACCCGGTCATCAGAACACCGTCGCTCCTCGGACAAATAGCGTCAGAGTTCCCATAGCAACAGCAATCAGGGAGCACGACAGGAATCACGGCGTGGATTTCAATTTACTTCAGCCGATACAGAGTTCTCCACTTCTCCCAGTATCAAAATTCAGCTGTTTAATGCACAGTCTCTAACAAATAAAGCATATTTTATACACAGTCATACACTGGACAAGTGCTTGGACCTGATGTGCCGTACAGAAACCTGGCATCAACATGATGTTTTCTCTGTTCTAAATGAGTCCTGTCCGTCTGGTTATAGCTACCTTCAGAAAGCCTGCAGCACTGGTCATGGTGGTGGTTTGGCAGTCATCCATCGCAAAGATCTGGACTTGTTTCCTTTGCCACTGTCTGAGTTGCATTCTTTTGAATGTTTGGCTTTTAAATGTAACCCCGCCCTCCATATGACCATACTCCTCATTTACTGTCCACCAAATCCATCATTTATCACTGAGATGTCCAATCTTCTCTCTCTGCACTACCTCTGCCAATATTATGGTTAATATTATGAGATATGAACATCCACATGGACTCCCCCTCTTGCCATTTTGCAGACGAATTTCTTTAATTATTGGACTATTTTAATCTCTGGCAACTTGTTGCTGGCCCCACGCACACTAGAGGGCACACTCTGAACTTGGTAATTACTGACTGTGCTCCTGTCCACAAGCTTTTTGCATACGATTTGGGTGTGTCTGATCATAAGGCCATCTCGATGCAGTTACAATTTAAACCTTACACAAAACCCAAACGACAAATCTGTTTCAGAAATTGGAAAAGCATCAATCTAGAAACCATGACAGCTGACTTACAGCATTGTCTAAATGCAAATGTTTTATCACTAAATGATGCAGTGGACTCTTATAACACAACCTTGCGCAGTATTCTGGATCTTCATGCCCCTGTCAAAACCAAAAGTAGGAACTTCTCTCAATCAGCCCCCTGGCTCACCAGCGAGCTACGAAAAGACTTACTCGAAATCCCTTAGAGACAGTCACAGTTTTATTCTAATGCTATCCTGTCCTGGAAATTCAAAGCAGTTGTTTTCTACCATCACTCACCTTCTCAAACCACAAGACCCCTTGCATAAAGAAGCTACTGAAGAACACTGTAATAATTTTATGACGCCAAAGTACTGGAAAAGGTTGTTGCTGCTCATCTCCAGAACCATCTTAAATATCTGTTTGAAAAATTTCAGTCTGGTTTTGGTTAGCATTGGTTAGAGTTACTAATGATCTACTGATGGCAGTCGATCCTGGCTCACCCTCTCTCCTTGTTCTCCTTGATCTGTCTGCAGCATTTGACACAGGCGACCATGGTGTACTTTTAAATCGGTTATGTCACACCATAGGTCTTGCTGATGCTGCCCTTTCTTGGTTCAAATCATATCTTACAGACAGAACAGAATACATTTCCATTGGAAGTGCAAAGTCTTGGGAACACAAGGTGACCTGCGGAGTGCCCCAGGGGTCTGTACTCGGACCCCTTCTTTTCATTTTGTACATGCTTCCCCTTGGTGGTGTCATAAATCGTTATGGGCTATCATTTCATTGCTATGCCAATGACACACAACTCTACATGAAAACTGACAAGCATCACTCTGCACTATCAACACCATCCCACAAATCGTTATTGACTGACTGTCTAGAAGAGATTAAGTTGTGGATGCAGCAAAATTTTCTTCAGTTAAGCGGCTCCAAAACGGAGGCAATTTTGGTTGGCTCCCCCCACCAGATCCGGTCATCCTCCATAATAAGCATCACTATCTCTGAACACGATATTCCCCTCTATTCATCGGTCACCAACCTTGGAGTGCGGTTTGATCCTCAATTAACATTTGAAAATCATATCAAACATCTTTGCAAGACCTCCTTTTACCATCTCAGGAATATTGCCAGACTCTGTTCCTCTCTGACACAGCCTGATGCAGAGAAGCTAAGACCAGACTGGACTATTGCAATGCACTACTTATTGGGATCCCTAACAAGAGTCTTCAGAGACTGCAATATATTCAGAACTGCACTGCGAGGATCCTAATGAGAGTGCAGAAATATGACCATATCACCCCCATTCTTTACTCACTGCATTGGCTCCTGGTCTCAGCGAGGATCGAATACAAGGTCTGCCTCCTCACTCACCAGTGTATCTATGGAAATGCTCCCACATACCTGAAAGAACTGCTCACCTCACAAACCTCAACACGATGTCTGCGCTCTACGAACTCCAACTGGCTTCTCCCACCCAGGACTAAGCTCAGTATCACTGGGGATCGGGCCTCCTGTCCTGCTGCCCCTCGCCTATGGAATGCCCTCCCTGACCCTATGCGGGCACCACAGACTACTGAGCACTTTAAAAAAGAACTTAAAACATTTATTTTTAGCAGAACATATTATATTTAATTTAAATTAGTAGCTGCTTTTCATCTTTTTATATCTGTGTTCTTATGATGCAAGTTTTATATTAGTTTTCAATTTTATATAATTTATTGTACCATCTTCTAGATTTATTTTCTTGATTTTTACAACAGTGCTTTTACTTTGTGGCACTTTGAGATTTGTCTTAAATGTGAAGTGCAGTATAAATAAATATATACTATTATTATTATTATTATTATTATTATTATTAATGTTTCTCGGGTTTTATCTTTTATAGATGCAAGAACTGAACAGCCTTGCCTAATTTCCAATTTAAAATATTGTTCTCTAAAGCATCACTTTAAAGGAAATGACAAAACATAAAAATAAGAGAAATGTTTACAGAACTTTAATAATTCAAAGAAAACAGATCTCTTGTTCACGCTGAAACAAAATGGCAATAATTACCTTTTAGTAGTGTTTTACCATCCAACTGATCTCATTGTGAGAGGAGAGTGTTGATTACAGCAGTGTTTTTATACTTTTCCTCATTAAATAAGATGTGATTCGGGTG
>JBBPCX010069181.1:0-11556 GCA_037974365.1 Hydrocynus forskahlii
AGCGGGAGGGGGGGAGGGGGGGCCCTTGCAATCTCCTTGCCCCGGGGCCCAGACCCACCTTAATCCGGGCCTGGGTGGCACCATTGAATCTATGAGGTCAAAAGGTCACAGATGTGTGTCATGAACTGTTTTGGGCTGGCCGGTGCGAGAATGTGCTGCCGGGTTTGGGGTTGGAGGGATGGGGGGTGGATAGTATCCTGCTGGTTCCTGTTTTAGGTTGGTGGTATTTTTAGCTGTAGTGAACAGGTCATCATGGACCACCTGTATACTAATCGCCAGCTTGTTCATCTGGAATCATCTGCACCTGTTTCTTCCCTGGTTCAGGCCTTAAGTTAGAATCAGAAAATTATTGATCCTGGAGAAAATTGCTTAAAAGATGTGCTTTGCTTGAATGATTCATATGTAGGTCATTGTGTGGCTTAACAAACAAAAAATATCCCTCTGAAACTGGTCAGGTTCAGGGACTGGACTGAAAATGATAAAACTTTGAAAGCCTGGAGAACTGTTCCTCACATTAAAAATACAAGAATGTCTGGACCTTTGGAGGCAAAATATGAGAAAATGAGAGGGGCCACTGTAGGTGGCAAAAACAAAACAAAACAAAAGTTATTATATTTGATTAAAAGTCCAGAAATTTTATTTTGGCTAAAATAGCAGGACATATGTAACTAGGGCTGCAACTATCAAATATTTTTGGAATCGAGTATTCTGCCGCTTTTTTCAACGATTAATCGAGTGATCGGATAAAATCATACTTTTGTGTTTTTAAACAACTATATCAATAGGGTGTTATGCAACATGAAAGGCCTCTTAAATGACTTTCCGAACCGCGTTGCTCTGCGGGGCAAGCACTCAGACACTTCAAACTCCACAAACTCCCCCATTGTTCTTTACGGAGGGGTGGGGACCCAACTGCCCTGCTGTGGGGGCTCCACAGCCGGAGTCGGGGCGAGCTATCTTCCCCTAAGGCTCCCGGACTGGCTAGCAGCACACCTGACTCTCGTCTCCTATCCCCAGTTAAAGTCCGGCTGCGCGCCTCTAACTCTGAAACCTTCTCCGTCAGATACATAACGTACACTTCACACAAGTAAACTTTACGCTAGTGCTAGTGACGGAGAGAGGGGCTGAGTTAAACATGCCGCACTCCGTGCAGAGAGGGCGCTCGCCAAACTCCAGACTGAAACTTACCGTTTATCGAACCAGTCGTCTCTCGTCTTATGACATTGTAGACCGATGGAAATAGTTGAACAATCATAGAAAACGTAAAGTTAACTCACAACAAAGTTATAATTAGCGACTAAAAACAGTACAAACACGCTCAGATGCTGAGCAGCACCGGCGGCTACTCTGCACTAGGTTGTTCGCCTCATGCAGTGTTAAATGGTCCCACAGACCATTTGCGCGTCAGTCCGTGTGAAACAGTGATATTGGAGCTGCGCAGTGTCTGCACAGCGGGAGTGATACGATAGCAGACATTTGACATAGATGGACTTTGGTGACATAAATTAAACGAAGCCTCGAGGCAAAATCATTTTTTGTAATCGAATTATTCGAGTTACTCGAATAATCGTTTCAGCCCTATATGTAACTGAATATTAGAATAATTTAAATTAAAATGTTCCTGATGCTGAATCATTATCTTCAGGTACGTTTTGCTCCAAGTGTTTTCTGTTAAAATGTCTGAGCTCTGGTATCTTTTCATTAAAGATGTCGGTTCTGTGTAACCTGAGCTTTACAAACAGTTCTGAGCAGCATGCTTCGGTTTATGAGGCTGTAAAAGAGCAATGGACCCAGTGCCACTCCTCCACAGGGGTGTGTGTTCCGGTGTTCTGCCGTGGGAGTGTGTGGTTGCAATGGAAGTTATCGTGGTTTGGGTGTGTGTTGTGAAAGAGTGTAAGTGTTTAGACTTGTCCAGGACCTATCCTGCTAATGAGAGGGTGCATGAACAACATCCCCCAAGGGAGAACCCAGCAAACAGAGCTGCTAAGTTGTGAAAACCTTTTTTGGTTTAACAAACCGTATCTTAATGTGATTGGAATTTTCAGGGCGAGTCAACTCCGAAAAGACTATGGAGAGAGCGGAGCTGTTTCACCGAGACAACTGTGGGTACAAATATTGCCACAAACCCAGTGTTTGGGTGTCCGTTTCAATGTCCAAAAAATTGGGTAAATTGCAACTTCATGTACAGCAGGCCTGTCCAAAGTCCGGCCCGTGGGCCAATTACGGCCCGCAGTCAGATTTCATACGGCCTGCAGCTTTGGTCTTATAATGTGTTATTTATGGCTCGCTAGCGCTGTTAGAATAAATAAATCATAAAACTTAAAAAATGTAATTCCTCTATTCGCCACATGGTGGCAACACCATTCTAATGCTATCTGGCTCTGCATCCGAGCTGCAAACCCTCCGCTCATTTCTGCCGTGGCGACTGCAAAGAATTAGTGTCAGCAGGTTATCTGTTGCTTGATTAATCTGAAATTGAATGTTTTGAATGGTAACATCTGTCACTATTAACAGTGAAAAACCTAAAGCAAATTAATTAACTTGGACATATGGCAACTCTTGAATAAGATTTGGTTACAACTTGCTCTTATGTACCTGCAGATGTGACACAAACTGTTGCTTTCTGAAAGATCTTGTAAAAGACAAGGGCAAAATTCACTTGTTTTTAACTTTAATGATAACAGACCACTGTGCATTACTTATAACTCCTGTTTAAAATGTTCATGAGGCAAAGATATCAAACTCATGGAAATTTAAGGTATTCTATACAGTTTGTTCAATGTTATCTGGCTCTCCAGATATGAAAGTAAGGCAGAATTGTGTTTTTAGAGTTCACGTCTGCCTGAGTGGCTTATATTTTGTTACATTGCCGTTTGAACGATAAAGGGAATTGTGACAATGAAAATTGTTTTATAACAGTGAGTATTTTCATGTGACTTATGAGGTTAAAAAAATGTCAGAAGGAACTATTGGCCTCTGGGCATCTTCACGTTACCAAATGTGGCCCTCTTTGCAAAAAGTTTGGACACCCCTGATGTACAATGCTGAAAATTGTCATGAAAATGAGCCTCCATGGGAATGAATGGGGAGTGAACGTGGCTTAGTTGTGGTTGTCACACAACCAACACATTTTCATTTATTTCCATATTCTTGCTACAGCAGTTTACCTTCATCCAAATGGCACATTTACTGCCTCCATCCACACAGTTCATATATGGAAAACAAGCTACAAAAACTGCCCATTTTTGTGAGCAGTTTTTGTGATGTTGCAAAGCCAACATATTTTAATATGTCTTCTTAATCTGGCTATAGCAGTTTAGCTCCACTCATACATGCACCGATTCGCCAACACCTTTAATGATTGAAAATGAGTTTTGTTGCATTACATGCGGATCTTGATTCATCAGATCACCCAGTAACTCACCTGGAGCTGTGATTGGTCACCCTGTCAGAAACACTGTGATTGGTTAGAGGCTCATTTGTGTCTTGCAGACTTATGTGATATCAGTATTGCAGAGACAGACATCACGATAATGATTAACAGGTGATATATTGAGCAGCCCTGGTTTCAATATGAGCTTGTGAAGAGGGCTGTGGGAGTTGGAGAGGTGGGTGGCGTGTCTCTGTAATATGAAACTGCTCTATAAATACACATAACCTTTCTGATGGAGCCCCAGGAGGACAAACTGCCTCTGTAGCCTCACCTCGCCTGGGCTTGACTTCAGCGCCCGGAAGGAGGAGGCTGGGTTTGTCTTTGCTGCGCAGTCAGGAGTGTAGAAATGCAGCCAGAGGGAATAAAAAACAGTGTGAACGTGGGACTGTGGACAGAAATGGAGCCGCTTGTGTTTTTGGGAGCTAGTGAGTTTAAGGTGAGCCAGGTTGACTTTGGGTTTGGAGTTTGAGTCTTGTCTTCTTCTGTGGTTTTTATTCAGTATTTTCTTTTTGCTCTTTTTAACTGGTTTTGCATCTTAGTGTACTTATTTCCTGAACACAGTTCCAGAGCACTAAAGGAACCATTCAGCAGATTATTTAGCTTCTTGAATTTAGAACTGAAGCTAAGAGGATAATGTTGCTAACACTAGAATCAATAGTCCCCCCAATCATTTTTAGTAAATACTACATCTCATAGTCCTAAGAAGAGGAGAGCAAAGTATTTTAGTCACTTGCAACAAACAAGGGAAATAGTTAACCGTGTTGGCCAACATTATCATTAGCACTCACTATTTCACTACATGCTATATTAGCTCTATTCGATATTTAAATTATGGAAGATTATAACTACTTTCTTTCTCCCCGTCTCTCTCTTTGTCTCCCTCTTTTGGTCTGTCTCTTTCTTTCTGTTCTCCCCTCTGTCTGTCTGTCTGTCTGTCTGTCTGTCTGTCTGTCTGTCTGTCTGTCTGTCTGTCTGTCTCTCTCTCTGTATGTATGTCTCTCTCTCTGTCTCTCTGGTAGAGTTGAGCAGTCCGTCTTTCCAGCCGATCCGTAGTCAGATTCCCATCCCCACAGCTCATGTCATGCCGTCCACAGCTGGGCATGCGTCCTCCTCAACGCGCTCCAGCTCCTCCAGCTCCAAAGTGTCTCTGTCCAAATCCGCATCATCCCCCAACCTGGAGGCGCAGGGTGGGGTCGTGGCAGAGGAGGGTGTAGTTAAGCAGGACTGCCTGAGTCGGTACCGCAGCCTTGTCAATGGCCTTGATCACTCGCTGTTCCCCCCTGCCGAACACACCAGGTTAGAGGAGGGGTATCGCTTTGACACCCCCGCCGTGGAGCCCACTCTGAACCAGTCGGGCCTGCTGGGAGGTATGGAACCATGACACGGCCAGAATTACCACACTCCAGTCACACTCCTGCATGTTTTAAATGGATTATGAAAGACATACATACATATAGTACATGCATATATCACTATATGTGTAGTGAGTACGCCCCTTACATCTATATAATTATTTTATTATATCTTTTCATGGGACAACACTGAAGATATGACACTTTAAAACTAGTGATGGACCGATCCACGTTTTTCCAGTTCTGATCCGATTCTGATACACGACTGCCAATACCGATACAGATTCCGATACAATATGTTATTTTTTTTACTTTAATATGAGCATTATTTTGCTGAAATTGTGCTGTTTGTTAGTAAGGTTACATCACAGAATAAATAAACTACTAACCACTTATTAGAAGAGCAAAAATATACACAACTACACTGAATTTAAGGGCATTCCAAAGGAATTTATGTCACACTTCAGAAAAAGGTAGCAGCAGCAACTGTAAAATTTTGTAAATATCAAAAACACGACAATCTTGGCTGAATCATCTAAATAGTCCAAGTATTATGTCCATTCTAGCAGCAACAACTGTGTAAAAAAATTAAGTGCAAAACTACTAAATTTAAAGTAATGTGAAGTCGGAGACACGACAGGGCAGAGTGTAATCTCCCCACTTCTGTATTTAAGGTGGACCGGCAGAGTTACGAGATGCCCACCTTTAGCCTCGTCGTGTTTTGAGAGAATCATCTAAATAGTTCAAGTATTATGTCTGTTTTAGCAGCAACAACTGTGAAAAAAATAAAATTCAAAACTAATACATTTTAAATAACGTGAATTCGGAGACACAACATGGGCGGAGTTACAAGATGCTCAACTTTAGCCTCGTCGTGTTTTGAGAGAGGGAGAGAGGGCAAAAACACCCCTCGGCACGCTGGCTTTACACACATTGCAAGTAGCCGTCTTGCTTTTCGGCGTTTCCAAACTGAAGTATCTCCAAACGAGCGACATTTTGTTCAAAACAAGGCTCGCTCAGATTGAAGTTGCCGCAGGTTCATGACATGGGGTCGGTGACGCATCTCATATTACACAGCGTCGAGTTTAAGGTCCAGCGCAAGCTGCGAACTGGAATATAGAGATCTGAATATAGAAATTCTTGAGTCTTCAAGAAATTTTGAGACTGGGACCGAGGTGCAGCTTCCAGAAGGACAACGACCCTAAACACACTGCTAAAGCAACACTCCAGTGGTTTAAAGAGAAATGGGTAAATGTCCTGGAATGGCCCATTCAAAAGTCCAGATCTCAATCCAACTGAGAATCTCTGGGATGATTTAAAGATTACTGTACACAAGCAGCATCCATTCATCTTGAAGGAGATGGGCCAAGCTTGTGGAGATGTATGCGAAGAGACTTCTCACTGTAATCACTGCAAAAGGTGGCTGTACAAATTGATTATGGGAGGGGATGAACAGTTATGCACACTCGGGTTTTCTTTTTTTTTGTTGTCTTATTTCTTGTTTCAGAATAACAAAAAAAAATTGCATCTGCAAGGTGGTCGCTATTTTGCATAAATTAAAAGATACGACCCCCCCAAAAAATTCCTTTTAAATTCCAGGTTGTAAGGGAATAAGGTGAATAGTTTTGCAAGTCACAGTATGTATCTGAAAACAGTGTTATTAAATTCCCTGTTTAATATTATATGGACAGAAGTAGTGGGACGCGGGACGCCTCATCCTTGTGAAATCCAGCCAAGATGTAGAGCTGTGTGCTGCGCGCACCCACAAGCACAAAAATAAAACATAATACATATATGTATGTATGCGTTAATGTGTATGCAAATATTGTACTAATACACACATACAAGTATACATATACAAATAAAAGTGTGTATAATGTAGGTATGTGAGTGTAAATGTATGTATTTGAGCATAAGATCAGTTATGTTTCAATAACAGATCATATGGTGTGATGAATTTGATAGGAAATATTGTCTGCATAGTTTTGACAAAAAATGTTTAACTCTCCTAGCTCCTAGAAACTCATCTGTACTGACACTTACAGCACACAGTACACAAAAATGTAATTTGTTCGATCTTCATTTGCGTATTGTCGCAACGGCCAGTGATGCTGATTAATGAACAGTTCCATCTGCAGGTTTAGTGGGGGAGTACAGCCCGGACATAAGGATGCAGCTACACATGACGGGCATTGGGGACGGTGCAGAATGCCGGACTGGCGGCTGTTCTGATACTTTCGACCAGACCTATAAGGTTCTTCCCGAAGTCAGGAAAGGTATTCCCTGCTCCTCGGACCCTTGTGGTAAACAGAGAGGCCCTCCTGTCCCCGGGGCTTCTGCTGATCTGCCTGGCTGGCAGCAGCACAGACAGAAACTGGAGAGTCTCCGTCTGCAGGTGGAGCAAATGCAGGTGAGTCACCGCACCATAAACATTGTGTTAAAGTGCCCATCTTTTTGATCTTGTGTTGCTTTAAAGACTGTAGCACATCTTAGTGTGGGTCAGTGCCTTTTAGCTGTGTGTATGTGTGTGTGTGTATATATGTATATATGTATGTATATATATATAATTGGAAATTTTACTGCTAAATTATTAAGAAAATATAATTTACGTAAATTGAGCTACATTTCCATATAAAACATGACTGTATACATTTTTTGGTATAGTAAACCCCCGACAATTTGGTGCGCGATTGTGTGTGTGTGTGTGTATATCTATCTATGTCTATATTAATTTACATTAATCTTTTATATTTATAAAATATATATTTACAAAATTAGTAAATAATATCTTTCTTAATAATTTAGCGGTAAAATGCATGAAAAATGCTATATTGCCAAGAAGAAAGCAAAAGAAAAAATGTGGAGTTCTGCCAATTCTGCCAATTTGTGGGGGGTTCCATGAACAATTATTACTTCGGTTCTAAGAAAAAAATCCATGAACGACTGAAGCTACGAACTCTAAACCGCGAATTTGTGGAAGGTTTCCTTTATAAATAAATTATACACACAGTAATCTGTGCATATATGTGTATAATATATGTATTAGCGTGTATATATGTGTATATCTTTTTTTTTCTCCGTTGCAGTTAATGACCGGTGGGAGTGGACAGTTCTCATCTTTGTATCCGTCTCCTCTGCAAGCAGAGATTAAATGGGAGGCGGTGGTGAAGGCCAATGAGAATCTTCTGAAGGAAAAGGAGCTTATAATTGAGAGGTATTGCACCTATCAGCCTCCCTTTACTTTTCACACTATTGGCCCGGATTCCACCACAATGCATCACAATGCATGGTGGTTCAGCTGCATTAATATAATATCAATCAATACAACTGATCGGAATTGGTAAATATAGCTCAGTATGCACTAATATTTTGGCTATTATGCGGTTTTTAAAAATCCATAAAAAGCTACAGTGTAAGTAGTTACCCCAGTAGTTATCTGTTCCTTCTTTAATTCGACAAATAATCTCTCAAAAAATGTGATTAATTATGATGCACTGAAAGAATTCCTGCTGAATTTTACTGCAGTTTCTCTTTGCAATATTGGGGGTAGCCGAGCTACAGTACTGTGCAAAATTCTTGAGCCCCCCTTCCTATTTTCTGCTTGTAAAACTGTCTTATCTTTGGCATATTGAGGTTACCTACAATTTGTGTCGTTCACTGGAAATTGCTCTGCGCCCATGCTACATCCACCGCTCCAAATGAGGGCCCTTGTTTATCTACAGCTCCGATTCAATCATCCCAACCATATAGACATATGATTGTGCTCGTAGTTGTGATACGCAAGCTGTCAGAGGAATAAACTGCAACAATCTTTGTCCTCTACCCAAACTGTCTGCACCTCCTTCTCCAGCCCGTGTCAATCTTAATCTCGCTCTTCTAAACGCCCATTCTGTAACTCAAAGTCTCGCTAAGTAACAATCTTATCTTACAGAAGAAAATAGACTTGTTTTGTACTACAGAATCATGGTAGCAATCTGTTGTCTGTTTTCATTTAAACTTGTTGACTCCTCCTGGATACAATTATTTCTCCAAAGCCAGACAAGGGTGTAAACCATAAATATGCCCAAAATATGCTCCCGAAACACTTTAATTTCTTAATAACTCAGGTTAATACTTTACCCTTAACGGCCCAGACATTGGACTGAGCGACTGAGCTCAACAGCCTCTTTTAATTTAATTTACAGTAATAAAACTACTGGGCGACGTTCCGAGCGGCATAGCTTCGCGGCGCGACCACCCTGACACTTCAAACTTCACAGTTAGATACATCCCCAGGAGACATTTCCAATGAGCCCTCATTTGCAATTTTAGCCCCCAAAGGTCACGAGTTATTCGGCAGAAACCGTGAGAGCTGGAGCGCGTCTTAATCATTTAGAAGTAAAATGTGTAAAAAACATATTGCCATGAAAAAAGCAAAAAAAATAAAAATATTTGCAGGTTCCGCATTATCGTGGAGATTTCAGCGTAAAACGATCAGTTAGGGTCTCAGAAAAAATCTTTGTGTGACTGAATCAGCGACTCCTGATCCACGTAAAACTGGGGGGTTACTGTATACTCGTTTGAAAACATTGCTTTAAAGGTTGTTTTTTCTCCACCATTGCTGCTGCTGTTAGTTTATCGCCCTGTCAAATCATCTCCTAATTTTTTGTCTGAATGTAATCAACAACTAACTATAGCTTCCTCTCTCTGCTCTGATTGTACTTGGTGACTTTAATATCCATTTTGACTCCAAATGCTCCTTCACATGCGAGTTTATTTCTGTATTTGGTTGCTTTAACTTAACCCAGCGTGTTGATTTGCCCACTCATACTCATGGTCACACTCTCGCTTTAATCTGTAGTACTGGTTTGAATGATATCCATGTCTATGGTTCAGAATCAGGTATTTCTGATTATAAGCTCATTGAATGTAGCTTTTCTGTCTCTACTTCTCCTCTCCTCTTTGTAAGAAGATATCTGTGTCTTTTCGTAATTTTAAGTCTGTCTTTCCGGACCAGCTTGCTGTTTCTCTTCAGTCCTCATTCCTGGCCGACTTGCTTAATCTATCCTCCCCTGACAGTATGGTCTCGTTTTATGGTGACACTCTCAGTGGTTTGCTTAACGTCCTAGCCCCTATGAAATGTCGGTGTATCCCTGTTTCCTGCTCTTGCCCATGGAGTTTAGAGCCATGAAGGCCTGGTGTCTTGAATTTCCTTATAAGGAATGTGGTCTTGAGGTCCATTTACTGTTATACACTGAACATATACATAAGTATAGGGATGCTTTAAATGCTGCTTGCTCCAGCTATCATTCCTCCATCATAAATGATGCTAAATCTAGACCTAGGAGCCTCTTCAGGCCTGTTAATAAACTCCTCCAACCTCCTTCAAAATCTTGCCCTAACACACCTGAGCAGTGTCAAGCTTTTTACCATTTATTTGAAAATAAAATTAACCAAATTTATCAATTTTGCTTCTAACTCTCATGTATCTCCCTTTGTAAATTCTCTTTCTCTAACTTCAACACTGAGCTGTTGAAGTTGGGGAACATTTACACACATACACACACCTTAAAACCTAACTAATAATTGTTTGAAACCACCAAAAAAAGTTGGTGGAAACAAAAAATAATCTCTTTTTATTTTTTGCTTTTTCATAGCAGTATATAATTTTTCATGTTTTTTAGTGCCAAGTTATTACAAAAAATATACAAATATTAACATACATTTAGCTCCATATGAAATCTAACTTGGTACTGTCCAGAGAACACAAAGAAAGCGCTTCTAGGATGGTGAAATACCGTTGAATTCAGAGGCGGGAGGTTTGAAAGTAGCCAACTCGAGAACGTTATTTATTTCTCCTTGCTGCTGATTGGCCGCTGCCCTGTGACACTTTTCTGCCAGCTGCAGTCCAGAATTTCCCTCGTCTCGATTGTTCTCGTGTTTTTCATTTTGTTCTTCTTAAAGCCCTGTGCTTTACTGTAAATTAAAGTAAGGGTAAAGCTTAATAAATTGCCCTTAAAGAAAATGTAAAGATAAACCCGTAGCCATACTGTACAGTGTACACTGAACTGCTGTCTCCCGCAAGAATGTAAATACCAATGTTGCCCCTATATGGACTGTACTGTAATTCATGCGCATGTGTTTTCTTTGGTATGCACTGTTGTTTTCTTTGGTATAAGCAGGGTAAATACAGTAATAATTTAATTTACAGTAATAAAAATACAGGGCTTTAGGAAGAACAAAACAAAAAAACACGAGAACAGTCAGTGAAACACTTAAGATGCTCCACATGGGAAACTGTTCTGATGCAGGAATCCTGGACTGAAGCTGCCAGACAGCAAGGAGAAATAATGAATGCTCTTGGAATGGCTACTTTCAAACCTCCCGTCTCTGAGTACAGCGGTATTTAAACATCCCAAGGTGCGCTTTGTTTGTGTTCTCTCGACAGTACCTAAAAATTTATCTTTATATTTATAACATTTATATTTACATTTTTATGGAAATGTAGCTGAATTTATGTTAATATTTGTTACAGTAACTTTCTTTCTGCTGTAACAATGCAGTTTATCTGTCTTAAACTGCACCTTATAGATAGACTTAGTTCTATCATTGTTCTTGCTGAAGCATTTTTTTTTTCCCCTCAGCATATTAGGTCATATATTTGATTGCTGTGTCCATTACTGCACATGAACAGTGTAAACAGTTTATAAATAAGTGTCAAGGGCGAGAGGGGGAGAGGGAGGACGCACACAGCAGGTCAGTGCAAGCAGGGAGTTTTAATATAAACACAAA
>JBBPCX010069182.1:0-11556 GCA_037974365.1 Hydrocynus forskahlii
CTCATAAATTAAGAGACTGTTCATTTTTTTGTAAGTCAGCAAACTTACAAATTCAGCAGGGGATCAAATAATTATTTACCCCACTGTACGTCGCTCTGGATAAGAACGCCTGCCAAATACCATAGCTATAAAGGTTTTTCCAACCACTCAGCATTCAGCACCACAAGTATACTAATCAGTGATGGACGCTTCTGTTTGTTTGTGCAGATCCTGATTGTGAGCCTGAGAGCAGCGTTCCCCAGCGTCATCCGATTCTGCTGCTGCGCTGCTGCCATCTATATGGGCTACGTCTTCTGTGGCTGGATCGTCCTGGGACCCTACCATGCTAAAGTACCACATCCTAAAGCTACTGTGTTTATAATAGAACAGGAAAATTATTAAGAGTAGTAGATTTTTTTTACACACACTACTTTATGTGTACTTTATATATATCTAATGTAATTTCTACTACTTTTCTCACCTTCCTCTCAGTTTCGCTCACTGTCCACCGTGTCAGAGTGTCTGTTTTCTCTGATAAACGGAGACGACATGTTTGCCACGTTCTCAGAGGTGGAACGCAGCGGGACACTAGTGTGGCTCTTTAGTCAGATCTATCTCTACACCTTCATCTCTCTCTTCATCTACATGGTGCTGTCGCTCTTCATTGCCCTCATCACCGGAGCCTACGACACCATCACTGTGAGTCAGAGAGAGAGATGGGGAGATGTAACGTATCTGCATTATCTGCATGTGTGTGCTCATGCATGGAAAACCATAGACAAAACAGGCAAACCAAAAGCTTTTTGTTTTTAAAAACAATTTTTTTTTTTTTAAAGTACTGCTAGGGTTAGATTAAGAGTTACAATACAAATACACATGGGGCATTATTAGTATTATTATGTAATTATATATGTAAATGAGACATACTAATATTATATTCGGTTACTTACATGCCACTGCTGTAACTTATAGGACACGTGTGTGCATGTGTGTGTTTGTGTGTTTGTGTGTGTGTGTGTATATGTTGCTTCTTGCGGGGTTTACATTCCAAGAGCACTTGTTGTGTTTTGGAAAAAAAAATGTCTAAAATGCCTATTTTTAGAGTGTACACCCTAAAAATGCTCCCAAAACACTTTGATTTCACTTTGATTTTCAACTCAGTTTAATACATTACCCTTAATGAAAATGTAAAGGTAAACCCATATTCGTGCTGTACAGTTTACACGGAACTCCTGCAGTGCTAGAATGTAAATACCGATGTCACCCCTGTATAGACTGTACTGTAATTCATGCACGGGCGCTGTCCTTTTCTTTGGTATAAGCAGGGTAAATACAGTAATAATTTAATGTAATTTTTAGTCATAAAAATACAGTAAAATGTAGGGGTAATCAGCAATAATTTTTACAGTTCAATAATTTACTGTTCATCCGGCGCGTCTTATTCAGAGTTGTATTGTAGTTACCTGCCAGTTCTTTGCGGCTTCTTTGTCGGCAGATGATGCCTCTCCATATAGAGAAACAGACGTTTCTGAAAATGATCTAACCATCCCTTACGGGCTCGAAAATCAGGCTTTGGTGCTGTTGATGGCCCTAGTTGTGGTTCTTCGGTACCCTCTGCATCGTCTCCTATAGCGAATTGCCGCACTTTCTCACAGATTGTGTTACTGTCCAGGGGGATGTTCTTCTTCCTGCAGTCGGTGATCCACAATGCCAAGGCAGATTCCATCCTGACAATATTCTTATTTCTTATGGTCGATACCATTTTAGTACTACCACAGAAACGTACTGATACGGTCCTCCTGATCATCGCCTCGCTCTTCTTTATGTAGCGTATGGTGCTCTCGTTGATGCCATAGTGGCGTGCTACAGCAGCATAACTTTTTCTTTCCCGGAGCATATCCAGTCAACCTTCTCCTGGAATGTCTTACACTTTCTCCTGCGCTTAAGTGCATTGCCAGAAGGCGCAGGGCGGCATCTTAGGGCTTTTAGTAGAACGAAACGAAAACACAAGAACAGGAGGGCAGCAGCCAATAACTGGAAATTTAGCTGAATTTATATTTGGATTACTATTTATATTACAAAATTAATAAATTATATTTTTCTTAATAATTTAGAACAAAAATGCTAAAAAAACACATTGCCACGAGAAAAGCAAAAAAAAAAAAGCGAAGAATTTTGCAGTATTGTGGGGATTTCCGCGTACAATTATCAGTTAGGTTTTCTATGTATATATAATGTGTGTGTAGACAGCCATGGAAAAAAATAAGAGACTGCATCTTTTTTTTCCTGGTTATTGCTTTTTCAAATTTGTGGGAGTGTGTCTGTGTAAAATGTGCATGTCACTATTGTTTTATACACTACTGACCACAATCAGAATCTTTTTTTACTGAAGTTTTTTAACTTATAAAACACTTATATAAAGATTAAAAACTTATATAAAGATTTAAAACGCATATAAAAGATTAAAAGGGCACATTGAAAGGAAACATAATAGTTCACTAACATACTTTGTTAATGCCATAAATACAGAAAAAAACAAACAAACAAGAGAAAAGAAAAGAAAAAAAGGCCCACATCCTACCCAGTCACTGCCAACAATTTATACACAAAGAAATCTATCTGCCACCTCCAAAATCAAAAGTAATATACTTAAGCTAATCTTAATAATCTTATCTTTACAAATTCTTAAATGCGATCTAAAAAGGACCCCATATTTCAAAGAATTTTTCACTGGAATATTGACGCGAATAACTAATTTTTTCTAGTTTTAGGCAGCTTATAATGTCTGCTAGCCATTGTGATCGAGTGGGCGGGGCAGCATCTTTCCATTTTAACAGGATGGCTGGTCGAGCCAGAAGGGAAGCAAAAGATAGGGCACGGCGCTTTTCTGTTGTTAATTTCAGTCCACCTCCTATAATCCCAAAGATGGCAAACACTTCCTGTTTGGCAAGCACCTTGTCTGTACGGAGTGTGGCATGTTTAGTTTAGCCCCTCTCTCCGTCCCTAGCTCTAGCCCTAGCGTAAAGTTTACTTGTGTGAAGTGTACATTAGTTACATATCTGATGGAGAAGGTTTCAGAGTTAGAGGAGCGCATCCGGATTTTAACTAGGGATAAGAGACGAGAGTCAGGTGTGCTGCTAGCCAGTCCGGGTGCCTTAGGGGAAGATAGCTCGCCACCAACTCCAGCTGTAGAGCCCCCGCAGCAGGGCAGTTGGGGTGACGATTCAGGAGAGCTTCTCCACGCGAGCACCACTCTCCTCCCGTTGACGTGTCAGACAGGTTTGCCCTCCTCAGTGATGCGCCAGCTGAGAAGCCTGTTCAAAGTGCTCTGGTCATAGGTGATTCTGTTCTTTGACTCGTGAAATTAGCTACTCCTTTAGGGACTCCAGCAACAGCTACTGTTAGGTGTATACTGGGTGCCAGAGCGCCGGACATTGCAGGGAACCTGAAACTGCCAGCTGGCCATAGGTATGAGAGGGTAGTGTTTCATGTAGGGGTTAATGATATTCGTCTGCAGCAGTCAGACGTCACTAAGGCATGTGCAAATTAGCCCAGACTATGTCCGACCCAGTAGTATGCTCTGGCCCCATCCCAATACGGTGTGGCCCCGAGGCTTGTAGCAGGGTTTGGGCGCTGAATTGCTGGATGTCCAAGTGGTGCTTGGAAAACAATGTGGGATTTATTGGCAATTGGTCCATGTTCAAGGGCAAGCCTGGTCTCTTAGCCTGGGACGTTATCCATCCCTCGTGGGAAGGTGCTGCTCTCATCTCCTGCAGCATAGCCCATCGTCTGTTAGCTAGCCGGCAGCACAGTTCAGGTAGTCGCTGCTGACAAACCAGTGCCGGGGCCAGGCGGCAGACAAATTGGCTTTACCGACCGTCTGCGAGCTGCCTTGAGTAGGTTTCACCCTAAGTTTTATAATATCAAGACTGTGTCTGCCCCCCGAACTAAATAGATAAGTAGGAAATACCAAAAAGTGTGCTTAAATAATTTAATTAATGTGTCTCATACTTCCAGTAAGCTTAGACCTGACGAGTTTGTTGCTCTAAATGAGGCTACACCTCCAAGCTGCAACTACGTACACAGTCCTAGACTAAACGGTAGAGGCATGGGAACTATATAAAAAAAGTTCCTTAAGTATTAAATAGATAACTGAGTCAAAGTTCTTGTCATTTGAAATTTTGTTCCTTAATTTAACAAATTTAGATACAAATAAAATATCTCTCTCCCTAATTACTGTCTACAGGCCACCAGGGCCATATACAGAGTTCTTACAAGATTTTAGTTGTTTCATAGCAAATTTAGCTGTTCGATAAAATTGTAATTATTGGAGATTTTAACATTCACTTTGAAAAAGAACAGGATCCTATACTTCAATCCTAGATACAGTTGGCTTCACCCAGAATGTAACAGGGCCTACTCACTGCTGCTGCCATACACTTGACCTTATTTTGACTCTTGGCGTTAATGTGGATAACATAGCTATTCTTCCTCTTTCTACAGAAATTGCAGATCACTACCTCATTGCATATGATCTTCATCTTAGTCATAATGTAAGCACGTCCCCTCGCTTTCGTATTTGTGCAATTACGTCTGCCACAGCTCATAGTTTTATTGAGAATCTTCCAGAAATATCAACCCCATTTGGCGCTCCATCTTGTCCAGCAGACCTAGATAACCTAACTGAATGCTTTGAGAACTCTCTTCGATCCACACTAGACTACATCGCACCTCTAAGGCGTAAAAAAGTCAGACAGCAAATGCTGGCTCCCTGGTATAATGATCAAACACGTGCTTTAAAGCAAAATGTGTGTAGACCAGAACGCAAATGGCAATTGACTAATTTGGAATCCTTCCACACTGCCTGGAAGGAGAGCCTTAGAGACTACAATAAAGAACTTACCATGGCACGCCCTGCCTATTCATTATATCTCATTGAATCTAATAAAAATAACCCCAGATTTCTCTTTAGTACTATTTCTAAACTAACTAAGAACCAGGGAGGTGCAGAACCACAGTTTCCTGCAAATCTTTCTAGTGGCATTTTTATTGACTTTTTCAATAATAAAGTAAAAGTAATTAGACATGAAATTCAATCTAGAAATTCGACTCAACCAAATATGGAACCCGATTCAGCTGACACAGATACTGTCCAAATCTCAGCTGTAGTTGAGAAATTGACATCTTTTAACCCAGTCCGACAAACAGATCTTGCTGCAATTATTCTCTCTTCAAAATCCTCTACCTGTTCACTCGACTCTATTCCTACAAGCTTGCTTAAAGAGGTCCTACCAGTAATCATCGGTCCTCTCCTAGCGGTATTAAACGCTTCACTTAGTATTGGTTATCTACTGAAATCCTTTAAATTAGCAGTTATTAAATCTCTGTTAAAACAAATGCACCTTGATCCATGCGAGCTCTTTAACTATTGACCTATCTCTAACCTTCCATTCCTATCTAAGATCTTAGATAAAGTCGTGGCCCAACAGTTATATTCATTACTACACAAAAACAGTATATATGAAAAATTTAATTCTGGGTTCCGGCCTCATCATAGCACAGAAACAGCCTTAGTAAAGATAGTAAATTATCTTTTACTGTCCGCTGACAAAGGATTAGTCTCTTTGTTGGTTCTGCTTGACCACAATTGACCATGCTATTTTCCTAGACAGACTAGAAAACCTTATCCTGGTTTAGATCATACCTGACCGACTGCTATCGGTTTATCAGAGTTAAAAGGGAATCCTCAGCACCTACTAAAGTAAAATATGGTGTCCCACAAGGTTCTGTTTTAGGACCTCTTTTATTTACTTTGTACATGCTGCCCTTAGGGATGATTATTCGGAAACATGGGATTAGCTTCCACTTCTATTCAGATGATACACAGCTTTATATCTCTGCAAATCCCGATGATCAATCTAGACTAAATTAAACTGGGGACTGCATTAAAGATATAGAAGACTGGATGTCACATAACTTCCTCTTACTCAACGCAGATAAAACTGAAGTCCTCCTTCTAGGTCCGAAAGCTGCTAGAAACGAACTGTTAGGTCTAATGCTTGATCTCGCTGGTTCCTCAGCCTCTCCAGTGTTAACTGTAAAGAACCGCGGTGTCACTATGGATCCCGATCTTTCATTCGACTCTCATATTAGTACTGTTACTAAATTAGCTTTCCTTGCTAAGTTTAGAAGTGTATTATGTCTCCATGATGCAGAAAAACAAGTCCACGCCTTTATTACTTCCAGACTTGATTATTGTAACAGCCTCTTGTCAGGCTGCTCCAACAAAAATCTAAACAAGCTTCAACTCGTCCAGAATGCGGCAGCTAGAGTCCTCACTAGAACCATGATGGAAACAAATGTCACTTATGTGCAAGCTTGTACCTAGCGTCAAGGATTAGGCTATGAATTTCACAGAAAACTAGGCTAGATAGTGCTGCTGCTGTGTAATTCATGTGGAATATGTCTGCAAAGTCATTAAGCTGGTTGTTTTTATCATGGGCCTAGTGGACAAGAACAGAGACAGGACATGATAGTAGCAGAGGAAAAGAGAGAGGAGACAGAGGAGACAGAGATGGCCATGGAGATGCCAACAGGTAGAGAGCAGAAGGCCCATGACGACATCAGTGTTGATTATTAATTCCACAGATAATTAGGTGTCACATAAACGCTTACCTTATGTGGAAGGAACTAGCATGGAACTAGAAATGGAAATTTATTGGGTTTTCTTGAGGTCTTAGCCAGATATGACATCACCATGGCAGAACATTTACGAAAGGTAGCCTACAAAAGAAGTTACCCGTCATGGTGCACACAAAATTAGTTTTTACATTCTATTGCTGTATGTGTACTTAGCAAAATCTGCGTTCAGGTAAAAGCCTCCATATACTTTCCAGTGGAATCGGATTGTACACCTGACATTTCCAAACAAGAACAGGCCTCAGTAATTATTCGTTATGTGCATACAGACAAAAACAAAAAAGCAACTATACATGAGTCCTTTGTTGGTTTCACTGTTGTGAAGAACTCCATTGGGCAAGGCCTCACTGACACCCTGTCTACTGTTCTGGACAGTCTGGGCTTGAATCTAGCTGACTGTAAGGGCCAAAGTTATGACAGTGGCACCGATATGAGGGGAGTGCACAAGGGTGTGCAAGCTCTAGCACAGCAGAAATATCCAGAGGCTCTGTTCATCCCCTGTTGTAGCCACAGTTTTAACCTTCTGCTGTATATATATGTGTGTGTGTGTGTGTATATATATATATATATATATATATATATATATACACGTCGTGGTACACGTCGATGCCCCGATGGGGACGAGGGTACCCAGCTCCCCTCCTCAGGCCCGTACCCCTCCCAATCGACCAGATACTCCAGCCCACCTCTGCGCCGACGTGAGTCCAACAAGGTGTAACAGTAACTTAAAAGACACAGGTTTAACTTGTTTCAAAACTAAAAAGGGACCGGTAAAACGAGGGGACAACTTAGAACAGGGATACTTAAGGTGGAGGTCTTTGGTGGAAAGCCAAACTCTGTCACCCTCCCTCCGCCGACGGTCGGCACGGTCTTTGAACCAGCGAACCGCCTGCTGGATGGATGTGTGTGCGTCCTCCCACACCCGCTCTGCCCGATGAAACCAGGCGTCCACTCCAGGAGCCGCAGTGGGGCACTGGTCCCATGGACAGAGCGGGGATTGACGCCCGAGCACACACTCGAGAGGGGTCAGGCCGGTGGCGGAGTGGCGCAGGGAGAGACAAGGAAGTCTGCCCAGTCGTGCTGCCGGCTGTGACAGTATGCCCGGAGGAATCGGCCAAGCTCTTGAATGGTCCGCTCCGCCTGACCATTAGACTGGGGATAATACCCCGAGGTCAGGCTGACCACGGACCCCAAATGACCCAGGAAAGCCTTCCACACCCTCGACGTGAACTGGGGGCCGCGGTCAGACACAGTGTCCTCCGGGATACCGTAAACCTGGAACACCGACTGGAACAGAGCATCTGCGACCTGACGAGCAGAGGGAAGAGAACGGAAAGGGATGAATCGACAGCCCTTCGAGAACCGATCTACCACAACCAGGACTGTAGTGTACCCTTTTGATGCTGGCAGGTCCGTGACGAAGTCCACCGCTAGATGAGGTCTGTCCGGCACCAGTAGGGGCATTAATTTCCCAACTGGGAGAGCACGGGGGCTTTTGGTCGTGGCGCAGACAGAGCACGAAAGCACTGATTGGCGGACGTCTTGCGACATGGCCGGCCACTAGTACTTTCGTGCCACCACCTCCAGAGTTCTCATAACGCCCAGGTGACCGGTCGCGGGGGTCATGTGAGCCCACTCCACCACCCTCTGTTGCAGCGCCTCTGGGACGAAGGTTTTCGTCCAGATCCCATTGAATGAGGGCTGCGAAAAACCAGGGTGGCAGTATAGGCTCAGGTTCCCCTGCCTCCTTCTCGGTCCCGAACTGCCGGGAGAGGGCATCGGCCTTCCCCTTCATCTTGCCCAGACGATACGAGATCTGGAAGTGGAACCTGGAGAAAAACAAAGCCCACCATGCCTGTCTGGGGTTTAGCCTTTTGGCCTTTTTGACGTGCTCCAGGTTGCGGTGATCGGTGAGGACCACGAAAGGCTGAAGAGCACCCTCACACAGATGGCGCCACTCCTCCAACGCCTCCTTCACAGCAAGCAGCTCGCGATTGCCGACGTTGTAGTTCCTTTTTGCCTCCATCAGCTTCCTGGAGAAAAAGGCACAGGAATGTAATTTCCTGGGGAAGCCATGGTGTTGGGACAGGACTGCCCCTACCCCTACCTCCAAGGCATCCACCTCCACGGTGTATTGTCTCTCGGGGTCCGGCATCCGCAGAATAGGGGCGGAGCTGAACTCCTTTTTCAACTTTATAAAGGCAGCTCGAGCGGCTCGGGTGAAAGACAATACTTTGGGAGAGCCTCGAAGGAGGGATGTCAGAGGGGCAGCCACCGTGCTATAGTTCTTGATAAAGCGCCGATAGTAATTGCCGAACCCCAGGAACCGTTGCATGTCTTTGACTGTCGTGGGCTCCGGCCACTCAGACAGGGCCTCCACTTTAGCCTCCTCCATGGAGATCCCCTCCCGGCTGATGCAGTGACCGAGAAACGTGACTTCCTGTTTATGGAACTCACATTTCTCAGCCTTCACATACAACCCGTACTCAAGAAGGCGGGTGAGCACTCTCCTAACCTGGTTTATGTGTTCCTCCCAAGAACAGGAGTAAACCAATATATCGTCGATATAGACGATCACAAATCGATCAAGCATGTCTCAAAGGACATCATTGACAAAGCCTTGGAAGACCGAGGGTGCGTTTGCCAAGCCATATGGCATAACCAGATATTCGTAATGGCCGGAGGCGGTGCTAAAGGCGGTCTTCCACTCGTCACCTGCCCTAATGCGTACGAGGTTGTATGCACTCCGGAGAGCCAACTTCGTAAAGAAGATGGAACCCCGGAGCCGCTCTATGGTCGCCAGGATCAAGGGTAGAGGGTGAGTGTACATCACCGTGACATCGTTAAGCCCACAGTAGTCAATACACAGCTGGAGACCCCCGTCCTTCTTCTTCACAAAGAAGAAACTGGCGGAGGCGAGAGAGCGCGATCGCCGGATAAACCCCTGCTCCAGGGCCTCGGCCACGTACTTCCCCATTGCCTGGGTTTCTGGCTCAGACAACGGATAGATACGTGACCGAGGTGGGTTTTTTCCTGGAATCAGGTCGATCGCGCAATCCCAGAGTCTGTACGGAGGAAGACGGGTAGCCCTTGACACGAAAAACACTTCGGCCAGGTTGGTGTATTGAGTGGGGATGTTGACTGGTGTCTTGGACTGGGGACTCTCTATGGTGGTGTAGTGCAAGGGTAACCGTGGAACTGAACAGGATATGTGACAAGAAGGGGACCAGGAAACTATACTGTGTGTTTGCCAATTTATGTGGGGGTTATGTGAACGGAGCCAGGGAATCCCTAAAATAATTTGGTGGTGTGACTGGGGTAGGACAAGGAATTTGATGGTCTCTGTGTGGGTGTGCTGAACTGTGAGGGAAATGGGAACTGTGATGAGATTCAGGGGTGTGTTGCATACAGGGTGACCGTCAAGGGCATGAACCGTGACAGGTTTGGCCAAGGGACAGGTAGGCATGTGGAGAGAAGACACGAGGGATTGAGAAATAAAATTCCCAGCCGATCCCGAATCTATTAGGGCACAAACAGAGGGAACAGGGTTAAAACCAGGCAAAGAAACAGACATGACAAACTGATTAGACAAAACAAGATTTGTGACCTGAGCCGGGGAAGCCTTTGAAGGCCGTAGCGGACACTGGAGATGCCAGTGCCCCGCTTGTCCACAGTACAAGCAAACCCCTGCCTGGATTCGCTGATGGCGTTGACGGATCCGAGACGCCCCCAATTGCATAGGCTCGGGGGCAGGCTCTCCGGTCACAGGGAAGATAGTGGCAGGTGAAGATGGACGAGGCTGGAGGTTTTTGCGGTGGGGAGGTGAGGAGTGCGAGACTGGTGTCGACCCGCCCGACCTCTCTCGCAGGTGGAGGTCCAGCAAGATCGCCAGTCCGATGACCTCCTCCAGGCCGAGGTTAGAGTCCCGACACGCGAGCTCCTTCTGGACCTTAGGACTCAACCCCTCCCGGAACACGGTAAGGAGGGCCTCCTCGTTCCAGCCGCTGTCTGCAGCCAGGATCCGGAACTCCAAGGCATAATCGCAGACAGACCCCGAGCCCTGCCGCAACCTCAACAGCCTAGTGCCACTCTTTTGCCCCTGCCCGGGATGGTCGAACACCATCTGGAACTGCTGGATGAAGGTGGCGTAGGACGTGGTGTTGATGCCACCACCCCTCCAGACGGCCGCTGCCCAATCCTGAGCCCGCCCCGTCAGCCGCTGGATCACCGTCGTTATCCGCTGCCTCTCAGTGAGTTCCGGGTTATCTGAGAAGAACAGATCACAGGCCAGGAGGAAGTTCTTGCACTCACTCGGATCCCCCACATACCTTTCGGGGAGTGACGAGTGGTGTGCATATCGTGGCGAGAACCCCTCTGGCTGGGCAGCGGATGTAGGTGGAGCGGGGGCTGGAGGTGGAACCAGAGGTGCAGCATCCTCCTGCAGGCCTCGCAGGCCTCCCAGGACCTCCTGCATGGCCTGGGTCAGGAACTCCAACTGCTGACGGTGCTCCAGAAGCTGCTGGTTGACGGTTGGAGCCGTCGGCAGTGATGGACCGGGTTCTCCAGGCAGGGGTACTGCTGAGGCGTCCATGGGGAGTAGGTGGGAGTCTGTATTCTGTCACGGTAGGTACTGGAGAGGGAACGGGGAGGACGCCACAGAGGTTAAGGGTTTTAATGAAAGCAAAGCACATAGAACAAAATAAAACAATCCAGAACAGAAACAAAATACAAAACCCTGGCTCTAAACCAAAAACAAGGACACAGAACAGGATAACTGAAAACAGGGCAACACAAGGAACATACAAGACCCGTGCTCCTCAAACGAACAAAAGAATAAAACAAGGACTCCGGCTTGAGCTTCCACAAAGCTCACACGGC
>JBBPCX010069183.1:0-11556 GCA_037974365.1 Hydrocynus forskahlii
GTGAGATTGTTTGTGTGTGTGTGTGTGTGTGTGTGTGTGTGTGTGTGTGTGTGTGTGTGTGTGCGCGCGTGTGTGTGTGTGTGCGTGTGTGTGCATGTCCGTCTGTCCTTCAGAAGGCTTTAGCTCAGTGTGTGAGGGCTATAATCTTCACATGCTTGTAATAAAAATGCTAATAGTGTTAATAAAATGTGAAAGGGTATTCCCTTGCATCTACAGCCTCTGCTACTGTGGGTCATTTTAAACACACACACACACACACACACACTGACACACTCTACATCTGTGTACCTTTCTGTCTGACAGTGATTAAGAGCAATTGCTGCTCTCTTAGTAAAGTAAATTACGTGTGTGTATGTGTGTGTGTGTGTGTGTGTGTATGTGTGTGTGTAGTAGAATGTCACTGGGTGTTATCAGTAATGTGGCAGCCAATCAGGGCCCAGAAGCAGGTCTAATTTAATTCCTGTTGATGTATTTTAAAAGCCGACAACCAGAGAGACACTGACCCTGCAACAGACAAACCATTTTAGAGAGAGCGAGGGAGTGGGAGGGAGAGGGAGAGGTGCCTGCCAAAAAGAAAAATACAGAAATACAGAAGGGATTAATTTCTGAATTAATAACATCATATTTGTGTGGACAGCATCGCATTTGAAACAAAACCTCATTGTTTCATTTTTGACTTTTTAAGACCTTTTAAAAAATTCCTTACATTCTGTGAAACTTTCATAGTGAACAGAGCAAGACAATAGTACATAACCTGAAAGATATTGGAAAATAAATGTTTTTTGTAAACATGAGATTTTGCTCTTATGCAGGTAATGCACATTATATGCAATACTGTACCATTTTTAGTGTGTCTCGGCCAATCAAACTTTAGAACCCTACTAGCTGCAGACTGAGGAAAGTTGGGGTATTGGGGGCTAAAACGTCATCCTGATGTAGTATTATTATTATTATTATCGGCGTTATTTAGTTTTTAGCTACCTACCTAGTTTAGGGCACATATGTAGAAGCAACATTTAGATACCAACTATGGTATGGTGGGGCTACATTTGGTGTAAAGGCAAAACTTCACATTTGATTTTTGGCTGAACTATTGCTTTATATGGAAATGCAAATAAAGCAAGAAATATGGTGAACAAATATAATATCCAAATACTTGTCAAGGTCAGTGTATTAACAGGAATACAGTGAACCCCAGTTTAATCGCTGTTCAGCAGTCGCAACTTCAGTCTCTCGCTGATTTTTTCTTTGAACCGAACTAATAATTGTTCACGGAAACTCCCGCACCTACGCAGAAACTGCAATTTTTTTTTGCTTTTGTGACGTTCGGGCCTTGTCCGTCATGCCCCCTCGTCCTCGTGCTGGTTGTTTATTTTGGGCGGGGCCATCAGCAAGGCATTCAGACGCATCTCAATGGACTGAGCCTCCACTGCTCAGCGCCACGCCCAAACATAAACAACCCAGCATGAGGACGAGGGGGCGTGACGGAACGTCACAGTCAGCTGTACTCAGAGGCAGGAGGTTAGAAAGTAGCCAATCCGAGAACGTTATCTATTTCTCCTTGCTGCTGATTGTCTGCTGCCCTGTGAGGCATCTCTGGCAGACACAGTCCAGAATTTCCCCTGTGGAGCGTCTCGAGTATTCTTGTGTTTTTCATTTTGTTCTTCTTAAAGCCCTGTATTTTTATTCCTGTAAATTAAATGGATTTATTACTGTATTTACCCTGCTTATACCAAAAAAAAAAAAATGATGGCGCATACCAAAGAAAATGTATGTGCATGAAGTACAGTTCAGTCTATACAGGGATAACATCGGTATTTTACATTCCAGCACTGCAGGAGTTCAGTGTAAACTGTACAGTACGAATACAGGTTTACCTTTACATTTTCTTTAAGGGTAGAGAATTAAGCTGAGTTTAAAATGAAATTAAAGTTTTGGAGCATATTTGGGGGCATATTTAGGGTTTACACTATAAAAATAGGCATTTTTAGACATTTTTTTACCACATCACATATACAGTAAACCCCCACTTTTACATAGATCAGCAGTTGTGGTATCAGTCCAATGCGGATTTCCTGCGCATTTTTTTTTTGCTTTTGTGACGTCCGGGCCTCGTCCGCCATGCCCCTTCGTCCTCGTGCTGGGTTGCTAAGCACCGCACCCAAACATAATCCAGCATGAGGACGAGGGGGCGTGGCGCGGACGAAGCCCCGACGTCACATCTTTTTCGTGGCAATATATAATTTTTCATGCATTTTAGTGTTAAATTAATGTTTTGTTACTGACGAGAGAACAAAAAGAAAGCGCGTCTTTGGATAGTGAAACACCGCTGTACTCAGAGGCGGGAGGTTTGAAAGTAGCAAATCCGAGATTGTTATTTTGTTTCTCCGTGCTGCTGATTGGCTGGTGCCATTTGACACATCCCTCGCTGTACTCAGAGGCGGGAGGTTTACAGTAGCCAATCTGAAAACGTTATTTATTTCTCCTTGTGCTGATTGGCTGCTGCCCTGTGAATTTCCCCCATGGAGCGTCTCGAGTGTTCTCATGTTTTTTGTTTTGTCTTAAAGCCCTGTATTTTTATTACTGTAAATTAAATGAATTTATTACTACTTATACCAAAGAAAACGACAGCACACACCAAAGAAAATGTGCGTGCATGAATTACAGTACAGCCTATTTAGAGGTAATATCGGTATTTACATTTTAGCACTGCAGGAGTTCAGTGTAAACTTTACAGTACGAATACGGGTTTACCTTTACATTTTCTTTAAGGGTAATAAGTTTAAAATGACATTAAATTGTTTTGGGAGCATATTTGGAGGTATATTTAGGATTTTCACTATAAAAATAGGCAGTTATAGGCATTTTTTTAACCACATCACAACAATACGTTTTTTACCTCTATGCGGGTGCTCTCGGAACGTAACCCCCGTGAAAAGCAGGGGGTTACTGTACACGGTTTTTCAATATACGCGGGTGCTCTTGGAATATACTGTACTTTCTGTACTTCAATTGCAGTGAGTTCATCTCTGTCTCATTCCTTTCACCTCCCCCTTCCTTTATACTCTCTTGCTCTCTGTAGGGTGATTTCTGGTTGTGAGAGATTGGAGGTCGACCCCAGCAAAAACTCTACTGTAGACCTGGCCAACATCGTCCCTAAGGAAAACTACACTACCCACGGACCCCTGCAGTTCTCCCGGGGAGTACAGGCATGTGGAGCCAAGGAGAAGCCCGTTTCCAAGGACTTTGTGGATGACGCAGAAGTGCCTCCACTCATCTGACAAAGACAAAGAGAGAGGGAGAGGATGAGCTTTTTCACATACAACTGTGCATGCACACCATGGACCAAACACTCATTTGTGCTTGCTGTACATGCTGTAGTGATGTACCCTTCAATACCTTCAAAGACTCTGCTAACATACGAAGTGATAAAAGACTAACTTGCTTTATTTTGACCGAAATAATATACCTTCACTTGAACACATGAATATCTTGATTCATCCAAGCACCTACTAATATCACATCTTGAATGTCTGAGGTATTGTCAGGATGCTCAGAGCAAACCAAAAATGACAGTATCACAAAAATCAATGTAGCAATGACATCTGACATATCCATGTTTTGTCCACAAAAGTTTTTTGTTTTCTGTTTTTGTAGCAGTTGTTGCAGTGTTGGGCAAGATTTACAGAATGTTGTAAACCTCCGCTATGTCTAATGAAAGGGTTTGGGTATAAATTCATGGAATCAGAATGCCTTATTTATTTGCAGGGAACATTCTGTCATACATGAACACACCACAGCACAAACAGCACAAAATTCTTCCTTTGCATTTAACCCATTCACCAAGTGAAGCGGCGGCCAGCCAGGAACACGGCGCCCAGGGAGCAGGGGACGGTACCTTGCTCAAGGTTATTTCAGAGGTGCTTAGCAGTCTTGGGAATCGAACCCACGACTTCCTGATTGCAGGGCAAATGCCCTAACCAGATAGACTAAGCAGAAAGTCCTCCAGGGTTTGGTGTTAAAACCAAGGATGTTTGTACAGAAAAGAACCTCATCTCTGCTGTAATGTTTAATGGTGGATCTGGGAAGGGGGCTGTTTTTCTTCTAAAGGCCCTGGGAACTCTTTTCAGGTACACCATGGACTCTATGAAGTACCAGGAGAAAAACTAAATTTTGCCTCTCCCAAAAAGCTGAAACTCATGGTAAGATCTTCCAGCAGGACAGTGATCCAAATCCACACAAAATGTGACCTCAGAATCAACCTTTAACGTGGCCATCCCAGTCCTCTGACCTAAACGGTATTGAAAACCCTGGGGGTTAAATGAAATGGGGAGTCCAAAATAGAGACAAGGAGGATCTGGAAAGATTCTGTATTGTGGTATTTTGTAGTTCTAATATTTTTGGCCAGCTGGGTTATTTTGTTTTCTAATGCTAGTTAAATTACATCAGCAATTAAATCAGGTAGATTCTTCTCATATTTTTACCACTGGTGCCAATAATTATAGAGATGAGTGTACCAACAGTACAGCAAAAACAAAACTATAACAATAATGTCAAGGTACTCTGTGACAGCGTGACAAATAGAGGCTTAGATAACATTTGTTTATCAAACCTTCCACTTAGCGTAACTGGATGTTTAACCCTGAAAAACAAATTTACATGACAATGCTCTCCTTTGACATGCTTATATAATAAATACAATTTCAAATGAATAATGTACTCTAAATGTATGGGTTTTGAAAAACTATGCTGACAGTTTCTCCTTATGTTAAATTAGATTTTGTTAACTGGTTCACCCTAACACACCTCATTCAATTCCTTAACCCAATTGTGAGTCAGATGTGTAAGAGCAGGGAAAACTGGGACTGTGAATTTGTTTGTGAATTAGCAAGTGGGCTTACTATTATTAAAGCAAATTCACTCAATTGCTATGTGTGTGTGTGTGTGTGTGTGTGTGTGTGTGTGTGTGTATTTAGGTAGAAGATAATGGATGAGAGTGACCCGTTTCCCCTGACTCAGATGATTTGGCTGTTTCATCGTTGCATCCGTCCTCTTTACAAACGCATTGATTAATCTGGGGCTTGAATTGCACTCACACACACTCTTTCTCTCTCACACACACACCCACAAACCCCTACTACAAATTCGTAGGGGTCTTATATCACACACTTTGATACACACACCCTTTTGCTTCCTGTCTCTTCTTTTCAGGCCACAATGATGCTGACTTTCATACAACATTAAATAAATATATGTAACGTGCAATATTTGCGCACACAGCGTATAGTGAATACAGGTCACAAATGGTGCTGATTGTAATGGTTAAAGGTGTGTATGTGTGAAACAAGCAGTTTACCCTTTTGTGTTATGTAATTCCCTTTAGTTTGTAGGTTTTAGTTTGCTTTTCTGCACAGTATTTACTGATGAGGTGTTTGAGACTGTAAATTCAATGTAAATAATGCACCTCTTTGTTTTGTTTATGGGATAAATAACAATGTGTAGGAATATGTAGCAACTGCTCTTTCTGGCAATAACAAAAAAAACTGTCAAAACAAGAGTTTTACAGTTTTTCTTGCTTATAAATTCAGACATCTGTAATGTTCATGGGGCGGTTGGGTAAGTTAAGGGAAGAAGTTCACCAGGATATACCCCCCGCACTGATCAAAGGACGTTTACTGATTGATGAAGGTCTGATTAATTTCAAATCAGTTTTTCAGTGTCCCCTGGAAAATTTTAGGATCAGTTTTTTTTGTCACTGGAAGACAGTGATCTATGAAATAGGTTAAAAAATATATATAGTAGTCAGATTAAAGTCTACGTATTTGAATGTAATGTCATTAAAGTCCCTGTTGGTGTAATGGTCAGGCATCCCAATACTTTTGTATAGTGTAGGTGTAAGCAATATCATCATCCTGTACCCACTAAACTCATGCAAAAGGCTTAGCTTTACAGTGAATGGACATCACTGTTCTTAAATGGATATGCAACATCTAAGAAAAACGGTATAAATCAGTCTAAAACCGGTGTTTGCTCTCCTACATGCTCGCCGTTTCCTGCTCTTTTGCTCTGCCGCTCTCGTAGCCCCCTCCCTTTGCGGGTTTTCCCCACCCACCATTCTGAGGCTATTCTGAAAGTTCTCCAGGTTCAAAGATATTGTGTTTGTTCTGTTTCTAGACCTAAAATAAAAGAAAATTGGGCATTTTTGTTCTTTTTGGGCATTTGTTCGTTCATTTTTAAAACCATTTTTAAAACTCCAGTAATGGTTATTATAATATATATTTTTTTAATTACCATAACTTTGATACTACATGAACACCAAACAAAGCTCAGCATGATGTCTGACACCTCAACATAGCCGGGGGATCTTCTGTGTGTCATTGAGCTGGTTCTCAGAACATTATAATTCAAAAAGGTCGTTTTGCAGTATAGTTTCTGTATATCCTGAGTGGTTTGTTTCACACAATATTGACATATTATACCAAACTCATTTCAGAAAAGAAGGGAAATTTAGTTCCATGATATGGGCTCATTCTCTCTAAACTGAGAGACTGTAGAGTCTGTTCACACCAGCAGATGCAGAAGTGGATTGACCTCCTGTGCTTCTTCCCACAGAGAGAAGTGTGTTTCCGTAGTTTTTTGGTACCTTTTATTTTTCTGAGATGAAGTAGGGATGAATAAAACATAGCCGTGTTACTGAGCAGTCAGACGGCGTAAATTATTTACACTCACTCATTCTGACAAAGCCCCAGTCTCTCTTATCTTTCTTCCTCTCTCTCTGTCTCTGCTCCGCCTTCCGTCTCCTGACTGTGGGATGAAAAATCTGGTGTTTTGGTCTATTAATCATTTCTAACCTCTGGACAGTCTTGTTATGTTGTTTCATTTTTATGTGTCTATTTGTCTTTTCTTTGCTCTGTGATGTCTTCAGTCTCCTCCTCGCTCCCGTTGCCTCCTCATGCTGCAGAGTCACTGGGCCCATCCCAAAGAACAGTGTGTGCATTTAAGCCTTGTGATACAGTACACTGTGTATCCAGCCCAGCGAATCCTGTCCTGCGCCGAGCCCACGCCCTAATGCTCCAGAGGGTGGGATTAGTGCTAGCTACCCCTGCAAACACACACACACACACACACACACACACACACACACTGAACTATACTACACACACACACTATAATATGTACACACTATAATATATACATGCAGATATACAGTAGAAATGATCCTATTAGAATATTGTTTAATTTTCCCATATCTCTTAAAGCAAAAAATAAATTATGCAAATGGTCTCTGATCTGATTGGCTGCCCTGTGTCACGCCTTATACAAAAAGCCATAAGGGTTGAAACACTTTTCGTAATGTCAGTGTAAATGGGTGGAACTAAGACCATTTTAGGTGATTTTATTTTCTCGGTCATTTTAAAATATTTGCTACATTCATACAGTGCATGATTTGACAATGCACACATTAAAGATCCTGCATCATAGAAATGAGAATTGTCCTCATTTCTTTATATAAAGGAGTAGTATGTCAACATTGTGCCGCGTTTGTGCTCAGAATCATTACTTTCCAGTCTGTACAGTCCGTATACAGCTGGTAAAATAAGTATTGAACATGTCATCAATTTTGTAAATATTTCTGAAGGTTATTGACATGAGATTCTCACCAGATGTCATAAAGAAATCAAACCATAGATGCCCATAAAGTAAGTTATGTGTAATTAAATGGAATGACACAGAGAAAAAGTATTGCATACGTGAAGAAAGGAAGGTGCCAAAAGGCATGCAAAGTCATGGCACCAGTTGAAATCTATCAGTAATTAGAAAGCAGTCCTGCCACTTAGTGCAAATTAATATCACCTGGTTCAGTCCCAACTGATGGCCTATAAAGGTGTCACACAAGAAACATCTCATGATAGGTAAAACAGAAGAGCTCTCTCAAGACATTTGCAACCTTATTGTTGCAAAACATACTGATGGCATTGGTAACAGAAGAATTTCTAAACTACTGAAGGTTCCAGTGAGCACTGTTGGGGCCATAATCCATTTCACCAAAAACTGGCCATGACCAGGTGCTCCCCGCAAGATTTTAGACAGAGGAGTGAAAAGAATTATCAGAAGAGCTGTCCAAGAGCCAAGGACTACTTGTGGAGAGCTTCAGAAAGACCTGGAATTAGCATGTACAAAAGTAATGCACTCATCCGCCATGGCCTGTATTCACGCTCACAATGCAAGACACCATTGCTGAACAAAAAGCATGTTGAAGCGCGTTTAAAGTTTGTGAACAAGATTTAGACAAGCCAGCGAAATACTGGGAGAATATAGTCTGGTCTGATGGGACCAGAATTGACCTCTTTGGATGCTATAACACACTCCATGTTTGGAGGTCAAAAGGCACCGCATATCACCCCAAAAACACCAAACCAACAGTGACGCTTGGAGGTGGGAACATCATGGTGTGGGGCTGTTTTTCAGCATACGGCACTGACACGCTTCATATTATTAAAGGAAGGATGAATAAAAAATGTACAGAGACATTCTTGATAAAAATCTGCTACCATCTACCAGGATGATGAAGATGACACGAGGGTGGATGTTTCAGCAAGACCATGGTCCCAAACACACAGTCAAGGAAACTCTTAATTGGTTTCAGAGAATGAAAATAAAGCTGCCAGAATGGCTCAGTCGATGCCCTGACCTGAATTCTTTGGAAAATCCATGGAAAGAACTAAAGCTCAGAGTTCACAGAACCTTCAGGATTTGGAGACTGTTTGTGTGGAAGAATAGGCCAAAACCACATCTGAGCAATGCATGCGACTAGTTTCTCCACTCAGGAGGCATCTTGAAGCTGTCATCACCAACAAAGGCTTTTGTGCAATGTATTAAATACATCTCAGTAAGCGTGTTCAATACTTTTTCCCAGTGTTATTCCATTTTATTACACATAACATAACGTCTATGGTTTGACTTCTTTGCATGTGTGGAATGGATGGGTTGTTACCCACATCTGCTGAGAATTTCATGTCAACTGCACTCTTGGAAATATATTTGCTTAGAAAATTGGTGACGTGTTCAATACTTGTTTTACCTGCTGTATGATAACTAAACTGCATTTGCTTGTTTTTTTGTGATGTCACAAAATCCATCTCATTAACATGTATCCAAACTCAGTAGTTTAGTCCTGCTCATACAAATTTTAGTTTGGATGAACAGGAATGTTTGAGCCTTTTTTATTTAACAATGCAGCACAGTTATTAAAGAACATAACTTATTTACTGACCAGTCTTTTGCACAGTGGCAAAAGCTTTAATTAGTGGATGAGGAGAAGTTGTAAATGGACATGTAAAAATGAATTATAGCTGTTTTTGGTAAAACACACAGTAGATCTCTAGGGAAAATAAATACAAGAATAATGTAGGACATGATCCCTTTAACAGTAATTTAATCTCATGCTGCACCAGTGCACCCATATATGTGAAACAACAGCAGAGAAATCTTCTCTTTCTTCAAGAGCGAGAGAAGGATGGGTAGTGCTGGTAATTTATCGATGACCTCAACTAGCCACCTTTTATAACCGCACCCACTAGAAGTGCAGTCAGCCGAGAGTGTAAACACTTTCTCCCCATTCACTCAGAGTGCAAAACATGCAGTGATGTATCCTAATGTGTCAGCCTGAAGGAGGTGGTTCAAAATAAGCAAATTAAAAAAGCAAAATAAATAAACAAATTATTCCCTAAATATTCACAATCAAAAGTAAAATATTTGTACATTAACCATTATCTGTAAATGCCAGTTGCTCTGTGTGTGTATTTAAGCTGGGGTTTGAACAGGGTAGGCAGGTTGAGTTTATCCAGCCTTTATTTGCTAGAAAACCCCTCACTTTGATGTGTGAGATATGAAACAAAAGACATGTTACACTACAACGGTGTGTAAATCTCATCAAATATTGATAAAATCCTCCTCCTCTCTCTCTCTCTCTCTCTCTCTCTTTCTCGTTCACACGCACTCACTCACACACACACACACACACACACACTGTACACAATGTAGCCAATACACACTGTAGTCAGTCAGTCTGTGAGAGTGGAAGGGCAGCACGCCTGTAGGCTCTCTGCTATTCCCTGTGGAGGAACACACACACACACACACACACATACACACACACACACAAACACAGGGGCATGGAGGAGGATGAGAAGAGAGATGGAAAGAGAAAGAGAGAGAGAGAGATTAAGGAGAACATGCAAATAATGCAGTCACTGCTGTCAAGAAACACTTATGGGGAAAACATCACGAATCTTAAAACCATTTTCACAGTATGCAATACAAATGTTCAACATATTGCCCGGCTCTACTTGCATCAGTCTAGGGGTTTGTCCCATCTATATTAAAATATTAACTTACTCACAGGACAGATAACAGTACACTGTAATGTGTTAGCAGCAGGTAAACTGTGATTACAGCTAGTTTCTGTATCTTCTTGCAGTTTACAGTGTTTCCCTGCTAATGCATTACTGTAACTTTACCAACTCTGTGCTGGAACTGTGCTTTTTCCATCTTCCATCACAAGCAGTAACGGAGTAGAAAGTTAATTTAAACATCTGATACACCTCACAATTCATCACTTACTCAGTTAATCCCTCCATCATACATGGCGTACCACAGGGCCTGTTTGGGATGAACTGAGCCCAGCCTTGGTGGTCTGAGAGAGCAGCCCCTTGCAGTTGGGGGAGGAGCTGAGAAGAGAGTACCTCACATGAGCCAGCGGCTCTGTGGTCATCGAGCTGTCTCTCAGCTCAGGCAACCAGTTGGCAAGGAACTGGGCCGTCTGGCTTTTTCTGTCTGACATTTTGGAAATTCGTGTTAAATGGATGGAAAACCTAATGAAAATGAAAAGGACGGTGTTACTGAATGAATGCAATTGCAAATTGCAAACTTAAGGCTTATGGTTTTGCTTCTGAAAGTGTTTCTTGTATTCTGTATGGGTTCTGGGAGTGAGGGTGTATCTTGTTGAATTAGGCTCACCTTTAAGCACTCCTTAGGAAACAAGCTGCCAGATCCCATCAAACCGGCTCACAGACTATGCCACCATCAATGACTCCAACTGAGTAGATCCAATTCGCCTGAATTTTGATCACATGCTTCATGAACATACACTATATGGACAAACATTCTGGGATACACCTGTTGTTCAGGGTTTGGGCTAGGACACTCACTTCCAGTCAAGGGCAATCTTAATGCAATCTTAATGCTTAATGCTTCAGCATACCAAGACATTTTGGACCATGCCATGCTTCCCACCTTGTGGACACTGTTTGGTAAAGAACCTTTTCCATTCCAGCATGACTGTGCCTCAGTGCACAAAGTGAGCTCCATAAAGACATGGTTGGATGAGCTTGGTGTGGAAGAACTTGACTGGCCCACACAGAACCCTGACCTCAACAAAGCCCTGACCTCCATTCCAGATGCACTGGAATGGAGACAGCTCATCCAACATCAGTGCCTGACCTCATAAATGCTCTACAGAATGAATGGGCACAAATTCCCACAGAAACTCCAAAA
>JBBPCX010069184.1:0-11556 GCA_037974365.1 Hydrocynus forskahlii
ATATACATATATATGCAGTTTTTCACTACACGTATAGTGAAAAACTGCATTGTTGTGATATGGTAAAGAAAATGTTGCGTTGTTGTGATTGTGACTATAAAATGTTTATAGTGTAAACCCTAAATATGCCCCCAAATATGTTCCCAAAACACCATAATTTCATTTTTAAATCAGCTTAATACATTACCCTGAAAAAATATGTAAAGGTAAACCCGTATTTTTACTGTACAGTTTACACTGAACTCCCGCTAGAATGTAAAATACCATCATTACCCCTGTATAGACTGTACTGTAATTCATGCTCGTTTCATGATTCAAAATGGGCCCTTCGTAAGCGGCTGTAATAGGCCTGAGGGGTCTCCTGTCTTCCCTGTTTGATATCCAGTGCCGTAGTTAACCCTTGTTCTGACTCAGGGTCAGAGAATTCCCGGATCAAGGCTTCACGCAGCAGCTTGGTGTTGTCTCTCACCATGTCTGATTGTCGATCCAGAAAACTACAGACTTCCAAGTTTGAGGTTACCAGGATCAAATAAATCCAATCTGGAGGGGTTAAATTGTCCGATCTCTAAAGGTGAAAGTCCTTCAAAAGTCCTCCGAAGGTGAAAGACATCTTGGAGGTAGGTATGGATATCGTGGCCTCCGGTATGATTGGGGGGTGAAAGTATTGATATTTCGAGACAGCTTGTCAAGTTCTCTTTTGGTGACACGTTGCCAGTGGGGAATTCATCTAGGCAGGTGAATTCCGGCAGTAGTATCTTCCTCCATGTACTCCCTTCCCATTTCCGGCTTCCTGGGTCCAGGTAGAGGGCTTTGTGGTTGCCCTTCAGGAGGGGTAGTCCTTGGTGAACCACAGGAAGGTCTCTGGTGGGTTGGTGACTGGGGGTGGTTGTATGCTCACGTCCAGCTCCTCCATACCTGCTTGATGTTGGCCTTTCATATTATGGAGTTGGTTTTGGTGCAAGTTCTTCCTTCGTTTGTCTGGCGTACGTATGGGCTTCTTCCAAGTGGTTTTCCAGAGGCTTGATGTGGTAGTTTTTGTCTTGGAAATCTTCCGTGGCTTTGGTTAGCAGAGCTTCGGCTTGTCACAGTCTTTCCTCAAGGTCCTCTTGGATGGCTTTATCTTGCTGCTCTCGGAGGGTTGCTGCAGCCTTGAGCTTTTCTAAGTCTTGTTGGAGCCGCTTTTTCTCATTGCTTGAATCTTCATCCTCCTCTGATGATGAAAGAGGGAGCTCCCGATCTTGTAGCTGCCTTGCAAGTTGTTCCTCTCGCATCCGGGCTTGAGTAAGGTCTTGTTGGGCCTCTGATAACAGGTGTTGGGTCTTTTCTTCTTGCCGGGCTGTCCTTTGCAGTTCTTGTTGTAAACAGGACACTTCCTTGTCACACAGCTTCAACCGGGCCACAAGGTCTTGGGCCACGGCTCCCAGCAGCTTTGCGAGTTCTTTACTCCCCTGCTTGGGCTGGGGTGGATTCGCCATGAGCTCGGCGATCTCCTGTTCGATCTGTTCAGGTCCCTTGATCGTAGTTGTTGGGCATACCCGGGTAGGAGCTAGCTGGTTAAGACCTCCAACCAGGTTCCCACATCTTGCCACTGGTCGAGGTGGCTTTTCCTGTCAGCCATTTGGACTGTAGATCTTTCAAGCTGCAGTTGTGGGAGAATGCACAGTAGACTGCTGGCTTACACACACAACAAAATGAATGGAACAGATACAACAAAAGAGGGAGAGAAAGCAGAGACAGTAATAATAATATGAATTGGCTGTACAGACGGAATCAAAGGAAGAGACGGTGGGGGTAGAGATGGAACACACTCGTTAGCAGGGGGTTGGGGCTCCCAACCGACTGTGTGTTCACTGGTGTGCGGTGGCCATTACCAGGGTAGTCTTTGCTATGACCTGAGAATAGGAGGCGAGAAAGGGAAGAACAGAGAGTAGTTTGGCTTGACTTATCTGTTGGTGGGTGTTCGTGTTAGGGTGGAAAGAGTTCCAAAAATGTAAGGGCACAGAGGAAGAAAGAGAGAACAACGGATGCAACAAACAGGTGTTTGGACACTGGGCTGTTTCCTTGCTTCACTAGGCTCGCTGTTGTCACGCTAGCCCCCTAACAGAAAGGTTGAGACCTATGCTTGACTTTTATGTGAGTTACTTTATATTTAAGCGTGTTTAGTGTTGCTGACTGTGTGAGTCACTTTCAATGAGTCCCCTCCAAGCCAGGTAAATCCTCCACACTCAACCCCAGTAGCGCACTCTCAGCCCAACTTCCACCTGTCAACCCAACCCCAACACTGTCAGGTGCGAAGGACAGTCTGCAGACCCACACAGTTGGACTCAGGATTGCACTAAAAACTGAGCTACCCACACTTGGACAACATGACGCTGTGTCCGCAGGTGGCACCCAACTGTTCGAGAGACTGCAGTCTACCCAAAACTTAATTAATGATGGTCCTGCGCACGACCAACCCTCTGCTGGGTGGGGCGCCATTTGGAACCAAGTTAGTGTTTTTCCCAGTTATCACCCAACTGTTTGAGAGACTGCAGTGTACCCAAAGCCTGTAATGACGGTCCTTGGCACTGCCCAGCCCTTTGCTGGGTAAGGGTTGTCTATTGAAGCCAAAGTTGGCAGTGTCCCCAGGTGTCACCAACTGTTCGAGAGACCGCAGTCTACCCAAAGCTTGTAATGACGGTCCCTGACACTGCTCAACCCTTTTGCTGGCTTCCCAACGGATGTAGCACAGCCGTCAATACCTGTGAAGTCAGACTGTTGAGGACCCCCTTCACGTTTGACAGGATTGCAGGAGCGAAGACTTGTGTAAGCAAGTCAGAGAGAGTCAGAGAGAGTCACCAAAGGGTGAAGAGTGATGGATGACTCCTATCTCGGGGAACACAGTGATCACGCCCAAAATCCTATCAGCTATCATATGGATAAAATGATCAAGTGATGTTTAATAATAATAATGAAAAAGTTGTTTTAAAATTATTTGATTAAATTAATTAATTACTGTAATCACTTAACTAATCCATTAATTAATTATTCAAATAATTATTGATTAACTCAATATTCAGCTAATTTGTTGATTACTTAAATTTAAGTTGTCTTGGGATGTAACCGTGTTAGTCAATTCAATTATTTAATTTCATTTATTGATTAAAATGATTGAGGGATGGTTTAGTGAGGTATATAGACTTATTAAAACAAAAATTCAGAGTACAATGCTTCTTCTATGCTAAAGACAAAGTACAAGAATACCTACACTTCATTACATTTCATTTGCTTAAAGTTAAAACTGACAACAGTGCAGCACTGCCTTGCTAGGCTGCATAACTAGGGAGTGTAATAGTTCTAAATCGTCTGTGCCCAGATTGGGCAGTGGCGGTCTCCTTGGCTTACTGGCCCTGGCAACTGATGATATCAGTTCCTCTGAAATCACTTCCTATCCAACCTCATTTCCTCTAAAACCACTTCCTGTCTGAAGTTACTTCCTGTCTGACATCACTTCCTCTAAAAACAGGGTGAATGACAAAATGGCCCCGATAGCCTTCTGCTATCTACCAAAACCAGCTACTTGCTATTTTAGCAGGCACAAAAACATACATTCTAGCACAGCGCTAGCACCTTTAACATGCTTTATTCAGTACAAACACAGAAGAACATGATCTAGCACAGAGCTAGAAAAGTAACTTGCCTTCCAGGCAGGCACAGACATCTGGTCTAGAATGGCGCTACTACCCTTAAATTGCTTTATTCAGCATAAACACAGAAAAACATAATCTAGCACTGAGCTAGAAAAGTAACTTCCTTTAAAAAGAAAACAGGCACCAACTTATAACAATACCCAAATAGGTAGCTAATCTATTGGGCTTGTTTTGCTGGGGAGTTATGCGGTGGCTTCTAGATTTATGAGCTCTTTTAAAATAAAAAAAATTCAAAACGGGGATTTCTGTTTCACATTTTAAACACTATAAGTTTGGGTTTGCTTCGCCAAAAAGAGAGGTTTCAGTAAAACACTGTACTTGGGATTCCTTTGCAGGGTATCAGTGAGCTTGATTACTGCAGTTATGAGCTTCTTTAAAATTCAAGTGGAAAACAGGAATTTCTTTGCCTGCTTCACGTTTTAAACACTATAATTTTGGGTTTGCTTCACCATAAAGATAGGTTTAAGTTAAAAACACTGTACTTGGGATTTCTTCGCCGGATATCAGTGGGGGTACTTACTGCAGTCATAAGATAAAGAAAGACACGTTTCTGGCCTATTACAATGATGAGCTCTCTAAAGAAGGTTTATGGCAACCAGGGTTTTCTTCACCCACTTCACATCCTACACACTATATTTTCTTGCCAAAAATATAGATTTTAGTTAACCACTTTATTCGGGGTCAGTTCACCGAATATTGGTTGGATTACTTACTGCAGTTATAGAATGCAAAAAAGGCACGTTTCTGGCCAATTACAAATACGAGCTCTTTAAACATTTATTGCGAACAAATATCAAATATCAGTCGACTTACGTACTGTAGTTGCAACACAAAGAAAGGCCTTTAAGGATAAAACTGCTTCAACCCGCACTCTTGTTCAGAAAAAGGAAGTTCACTTGGCTTTCTGCATCTTCCACCAATAATGTAGGGTAAAATTTAGCTCAATTTAGATATTCTATACCAGAATATAGTAGAATTCAGACTCTGAATTCAGGGCTGATTCCACTGTATTCATCAAAATTATGTAAGGAAATTTTGCTTCTAGGCTTAAATTTATTAGTGCATATTCAATTACTAATTGATTAATTATTTATTCATTAGGGGTTTTCTATCAAGCAGGGTATTAAGTATTACCGTGAACTGTTTGTCCAGCGAGCTAGTTCAGGCGGAGTACATTAATTAACCCTTTAAAACTCTTCTTAATTGCACTGTTTGTCACACCTTCCCTCCTTTTCCAGACACTGGTTGCAGGCACACTGACACCAGAGGAAGTCATAGTACTTCATAGTTCTTTATTCTTTCCCAAAACTATACACAAATCCAAAGGCACGAGGGCCCAAACAAAAAGGAGAGAAGGAGATACTCTTTCACACGAGCCAGGGCAACGGTGGACCGACAACTAAGGTCCACCAAAACAGAACTTAAATACAAAACCCCAAAATCCATGAACCAATAAACAAACACAAACCATCTGTAACTAATAAACGTGACACCATGCCACCAGCATACTGAGTACTCTTCAAAATAAAAGTTCAACACATATAACTAAGCAATAGCGGCCTCTGGCCGCTGACCCTGGACATTACAATACCACCCCCCCCAATGGCGCAACCCCGGGGTGCCAAAGAGCCATCCCAACCACCCCAAGGGTGGAGGAGGGGAAGGGGACTCTTCCCTTTGAGAGTCCCCATCATTACCTGGGGAGCTCCCCTTTAGGAGCTTCTCACTGTCCTCTGGGGCGGAGCCCCTTACTGGGGGCTCCACACTGTCCTCAGAGGCAGAGCCCCTTATCGAGAGCCGCACACTGTTCTCCAGGGTGGAGCCCCTTACCAGGAGCCTCTTCCTGGGCCTTGCTCCCTCCGGGTAGCCCCTCCGCGGGGAGCCAATCACTGTCCTCGAGGGCGGAGCCCCCTACCGGAAGCTCCTCTTTGTCCTTGGGGACGGAGCCCCCTACCAGAAGCTCCTCTCCGTTTTCCTGGGCAGGGCCCCCTCCTAGGAGCCCTTCGGCAGGGAGCCCCTCGCAGTCCTACCGGGAGCTCCTCCTTGACTCTAGTGTCCACTTTCTGCCAGGGAGCTCCTCTGGAGCCCTTGCAAACCCCAGTACCCACCCCAAAAACTTTCTGGGGAAAAGGTCCCTTTGCTCTAGCTAAAGGCCCCTCCCTGGTCTCTATAGGCCCCTCTGCAGAGGCTATTTGCCCCCCAAAAGGCCCCTCTGCGCCTACAAGCCCCTCAAATCCCCTTGATGGCTAACAATCCCTCTGATGGCCCCTTTGCAGCTACATGCCCCTCTACTGAGCTTAGCATCTGGGCTAGTGGCGCTAGCTGCTGGGCTAGTGGAGCTGGCTGCTGCGCTAATGGAGCTAGCTGCTGGGCTAATAGTTCAACTCCTGGGCTACTTTCGGCTGGTACGGGCTTTAAAGGGTCTTCTAAAGAGCCTAGTGGCTCTTCTAATGGGCCTAGGAGGTCCAAGGGCTCTGGGCTGCCTGCTCTCGCCCCTATATGCACCCTAGCTCTGCTACCTGATGCTGGGGGGTGAAGCCTGGGGGCAGGCGTTGCAGCCTTCTCCGGGGTGCCGGCATGGGTTTCCGGAGTGCAGCCTCGCCACTGGAGAGTGTGGTCTCGGTGCTTGGGAGTGTGGTTACAGTGCTTGGGAGCGCAGTTTCGGTGCTGTCTCGACGAAGCTCGGGAGTGGTGCTTCGTTCTGCGGAGTGGCATGGCCTGGGAGCGGAGCTTTGTGGTGCAGAGCGGTGTGGCTTTGGAGCAGAGCTTCGTGGCTCGGGAGTGGAGCTGCTCGGCTCTGCAGCCGTGCGGTGGCTGCGGCTGCCTCTCGTGCTGCTTCAACCTGCTGGAGCTGTCTCCGTGGCTTGCACGCTCTGCACGGCTTGCTTCAGGCTTCCTGGCACCAGTAAAGGAACCTGAAGAGTACCAGTATCCCGCGCCTTTGCTGGTGTACTCAAGGCAGGCTTTCCTGCCTGCTCTCTCCCTGGTGGAGGTGCTGGATAGGCCTCCAAAAAGCGAATGGTGAGTTCGCCCAGGACCAGTTCTTTCAGGTCTGGCTCCATCCACACTACCTCATCTGGGTCTATGTTTGTTTGGTCGGTCCATCTGTCATGCCTTCCCTCCTTTTCCAGACACTGGTTGCATGCACACTGACACCAGGGGAAGTCATAGTGCTTCATAGTTCTTTATTCTTTCCCAAAACTATACACAAAACCAAATGTGTATCCTCAATAAAAGTAGTATTCAACAATGTAGTATTCAAAAAACTGTGAACTTACCCAGTCAAAAATGATTTTAATGAATATTTGGGAAAAAAGAGAGGGCATTCTGTATGTGTGCATGTGTGACAGAGAGAAAGAGATTTTAAAAAGTGTGGATGTCTTTCATGTTTGTATATTGTTCATAAATACCTACAGAAAAGCTACCTCTAACAGCATTCTCGAAAAGTTGCCTTCTACTCACCCCAACACCAATAATAGATAATTAGCTGTTGTCTCACTGTTAATGCTGATGAATGGTGGTTAAAAAAATAATGTTCTAGTTTTCAACAAGATGATTTAGTTCTGCATGGAATACATGAAAGAACTAACATAGTGGTCTATTGTTTTAGCCAGTGTACACAATCTGTTCTAGCGGTAACACTGACAATATTATTAGCGAAAAATGCTACCGTAGTGCAAACCTACAGCAGTCTATCGATTTAGACAACCAGTTTATAGTCAGTGTATAACACTGATAATGATGAGAAATAGGCATATAATATGCATAATCAGAGAAAAATATATTGTATTTTTCTCTTATAAGTAGTCTATTGATTCGTGCTACCCTGTCGAAAAATGCTACCTTGAAGCTTATACAGTTTATACAGTCAGTTTAGGACTGATAATGATGACAGACCTACGACCGAGTCTTATGGACCAATAAATAAATAATTAATTAAATAAAAGCCCAATTTTTATATATATATATATATGAGCCTTTCCGAGAGCCTTTGCCAAATTCAAATCTGTTTAATGTGTTTTGGGGACGGTAGATGTGTGTTAGTCAGTGTTAGAGTGGTTGTGTGTGTTGTTATGTGTTTATTATGTTTATACAGTCAGTTTATAACACTGATAATGATGAGGAACAGGTAAATACTACGCACAGAGAAAAATATAGTTTATTTTAAAAATATATTTTATAAGCAGCTCTATCGATTCATGCTACTCTGTTGAAAAATCCTCCCCTTAAGCTTACACATTTTATAGAGTCAGTTTATAACACTGATAATGGTGAGAAACAGGCAAATTGTTGTGGCCATTTAGTCAAATTTCATGTTTCTCCAAGTCTAAATGATATTAGTATAATTTAATTATTCAGAATATGTATATACTGAATTATTTTTGTTTTTGGGCCTATAATTTAGTTGTTTTTCTGTTTGGTAATTAGTTTGGTAATTAGCTTGGACACTCCTACGTTTTGGATCCATATACCTCACGCCTGGAAGGCCTTGAAGTTTAGAATTTGTTTGGTAGTCAAATGTCGGGTGGCGCGACTGTGGTAAAATATGATTTTTGACCACTTTCCAATTTTTGACCACTTTCTAACTTTTGACCGAATAGAATTTAAGTTTCGTTTATCTTTGTGTTTATTTGTGGGTTATCAAGGCATTTGGTTCAACTTTTTGGAACAAATAAATGGACCATATTTTTGGAAACAAAGAGTCGGAAGTGCGTGTGAAAACTACCACTTGTTCATGCTGCCCATGGCCTTAGTTTGGAATCACCTGAACTTGGAATTTGAAATAACTTGGGAAGGCCGATATACAAATAATATGCACAATTTGAGGAAAATAAATTTTATTTCATTATTAAACGGTTCATTCCAAATGAGTCTTGGCCCACAAGACATGACGGCGCTTCTGGACCATGTTTAAATATGGCTTCCCTTTTGCATGATAGAGCTTTAGTTGCCATCTGCAGATGGCATGGCGGATTGTGTTTACCGACAGAGGTTTCTAGAAGTATTCCTGGACCCATTTAGTAATATCATTGACACAATCATGACGATGAATGGTGCAGTGTCATCTGAGGGCCCAAAGACTACGGGCATCCAATAAAGGTCTTCGGCATTGTCCCTTCACATAGGAGATATCTCCAGTTTCTCTGAATCTTTTGATGATGTTATGCACTGTAGATGATAAGATTTGAAAATCTTTTTATGCAGTCTTTCACAGATTTAAGAGACTCTGCCTCTTTAAGACATCCCTTTTTGTCACGTCTGGTCCGTCTCAGTCACACCCCCAAAGGAGTCCGTTGCCCGAGCACTAGGTGGTACACAGCTCTAGGCACGGAGTGATGATGTCATGGTTTGTTGTGTGGTTGGTCGTTTGGTGCCTAGGCAGCACAGGTGAGAGTAGTGGGGCTTCATCAGCTCCTGAGCTGGGTTGCTTGGTGCCTAACGGCATGTCCACCTGTCTTGCCTGTATTTTTGTGCTTGTGGGTTTAAAAGGGCAGCCGAGCCACAGAAAATTTGCGTGGTCAACCAGTGATAACCTTGGGTTCTGGTATGTTTTTGAGAAGAAGAACGGTGTTACCCCTGTTTGCATGTTTGTGTATTCACTAGAAAGGGGAAGAAGGCAAAGACACTGAAAGGACTTTCCATGTGATTCCAGCTTACTCTCTAAGTGGCAGTGAAGAGAATCTGTGCAACCCGCTGCTGGATCCTTTATGAACAGCTGCAGCTTGGTACTTGACTGGTACCTCTCCTGTGTGTCTCTTTTCCCTGTGTGGTTACAGGCGTGAGGGTGAAGGTCTTCGCATTAAGAGAGCTCTCTAATATTTGTACTGGCCCCTGTAGTACAGAGGGTTTGCTAAAGTGTCAAGGGTAGAGTCGACTCTGCAGCAGAGTACACTTTCCAGTGTTTGTTTTGAGTTTGCTCAGAGTGAAGGTCCTCTGGAACTTTGTCCTGAACTTGAACTTTCTTTATTAAACTTCTATTTACTTCCAAGCTGTCTCCTGCTAATGAGTCCACCCCTCACTCGACATGACACTTTTACAGCTAATCGTGTTACAGACCTGATATCAAGTAACTTAATTAGTTGTTAGATATTCTCCCAGCTGAAACTTTTTAAACGTTATTGCTTTTTCAGCCATTTGTTGCCCCTGTGCCAAATTTTTGGGACCTGTAGCAGGCATCAAATTTGAAATGAGCTCTAAACATTTGAAATGAGTACTAAACATACTAAATAAAACTCAAAAGAATGAATAGAAATACCAGTAAACAGTGATGTTCAGTATATCAGTCTTTTCTTGTGGACGTCAAGTATTACTGTAGTTTCATCAGGAACCTGGTTTGACTCAGTCAGTCCTTCATTAAATTAAATCAGGAGCTGCTGATGGAGTTTCACAAATCCAGGAACCGAGGAGGAATCTGGAAGCGAACCCGTGTTCTCACAGAATATCAACTACTTTTACAAGCAAAACAAATCTTGATATTCTTTACTGCTTTCGCTGAATCATAATTTTCCTCTTCACAGGGAAGGTGTATGTTCATTGTCAGAAAGGTTACAGTCGCTCAGCTTCGTTGGTCATTGCGTTCCTGATGCTGAGGCGGGGGCTGAACGTGCAAGCTGCTGTGGCCACAGTGAGAGAGAGACGGGAGATCGGCCCCAACGATGGGTTTTTACTGCAACTCTGCCAGCTGAACGACAGACTGAGAGATGAAGGAAAGTTATAAGTGTTCAAGCTCATCTTTTACACCAGACATGATCCAGAGACAGTTGCATCTTTCATTTTTTCAGAACCAAAAATCTCAATTTCTCAAGCACCTGCATTCATCAAATTAATTCCTAACCACATTTGGAAAGATTTTACAGAAGAATTTCCCCAAAAAAGGTTCATAGCTGTATTCATCCAGACTAAAACAACTTCAGAACTATTTTATAGTGAAAGTTTCCGTGATAAATAGACAGATGAAACAGTGATCACTACAAAACACAATGTACTTAAAATGTGCTTAACCCTACCTTAATTTACCCCTGAAAATATACCAAACACCTTAACAATAGAAAGGCTGAAAACTGGCTATACCTAGAAAGGCTGTGTGCGTCAATTGACACAGTGCCCAGTTTTGCACAAGATGCTTCCTGATACGACGCTGCTGCAGTCCTGCAGCCACCGGCAGACATCCATGCAAGCTGCAGCCAGCAGATACAGCAAGTGTCCAGTGGACTTTGGACCCAGAGCCTGTCGTACAGCGCCAGTCGGCATTTCAGAATCAGAATCATGTTTATTGGCCGAGTATGTGAGCGACAAGGAATTTGATTCCAGTCGATGGTGTCTCTCAAGCACAACAGTGTAAAACAACAACAATATGTAAAGATACAGTGAATAATATCCTGAGTAATATAATACACAATACTGTACATTATACATTTTTAAATGTATAAATATAAAGATAAATGTTAACAAATGTATATTAGTATTATTTGTACAGATAATATGTTTATAGTATTTATAAACATATTTTATAGGTCACTTTGTATTGTAAATAAACAATGAAGGCATAGATACAGTATTGTGTTATCTTACATAAGTTTCAGATAGTTTACTGTAGTTGATTTATTGTGACGCGGTTATGTAGCCTTATTCATTTGCATGATAAGTTTTACACTTTACATGTATATGTGTGGGTATGTATGTACATAGGTATGTATATATACCTACATACATACATACACATGAATACAGAAATGTATGTATATATATATATATATATATATATACATACACATATCTATATATATATATCTATATACAGGGAGTGCAGAATTATTAGGCAAGTTGTATTTTTGAGGAATAATCTTATTATTGAACAACAACCATG